>OVAY01001174.1:0-34283 GCA_900406395.1 Kernera saxatilis
CAAAACTCGGATGAAGTGCAATGCAGAAGCGTCATGAATATGCCATCCGTTCAAAGCCTTTCCGAAGTCTAATCTTAACGAAATTTGGTGAAGATCTAACCCTGTGACTGTGAGTTAGATTTCCAATGCACTTGACATCAACCCATTTGGAGCTGTGGTTCAAAAGTTATTCAAGTTTTCGTGCCAAGAGGTCCAGAATATTCCCTTGCAGATTTAAAGAAGATTCAACCTTATCTCGTCCTATCTCTTCAAAATCGACTTTATCAAGACCTAGCACTATATATATTCATTTTTTAGCTTCTTGGGCAAGAGACCCGCACCCTTAGAGTTTAGGAAAGTTGTATTCACGTTTTAGTTGAGAGATCTAAGCTCCCAAGAGAGAAGAACTCACCTCTGAGCTTGTTCTAGAGAAGAATTCTTATCTCTTAACTTTGTCATCTCTTTTCCTATTGAATGCAATTCGTTTTCCTTATCCTTTTGATTTCGTTTATGTTTATGTTTGAGTAGTTTATTAGTTAGGCTTAGGGGAATTCAAAGAGAGTTCATAGATTGTTAGATCTAAGGTCAAATACACAAGGATATCACAATTGTTCTTCGTCTAGTCTTGTTTCTATTGCTATTAGCTAACTTGATCACCTAGCTACTGTTCTTAGGTTCGTTTACGTTCCAAAAGTCTAGTAAGTGGCTTGATCTATTCTAGATGAGCTAGGGGTTATCACCAACGGGAGCTAAGTTATAGACTTTAGTAAACATATCGAATCGTGTTCATGTTAAAGTGTATCAATCTATCTAGCAACATGCGAGAGTTTAGCCTCTAAGTAGTGAGATATAGAGGGTGGAGCCATGAGAGTGGAAAAGCTTTAAAGTTAAGTGAATTTGAATTAAGAATGTGGCTTAACCACATCCCTATTGATAGACCTAAGACTAATAGTTTATGATTCTCTGGGATGAACCTGAATGCCTAGCGTTTTCCTTACCTGATTTCTAAAAATGTTTTCTGCTTTTACTTTATTTTCTTAGATTCGTCTCAACCTCTTTTATTATTGGCTTAGCTTTTTATTAATTTCATATTCTCCTAGTGAAACGTTTCACAGTCCCTTGGGTTTGGTAATTCTTTGTATTACATCGTTGTTGTGTATTTGCAACAGAGGTCCTAGGGAAAACCTGATTCACATCAGTCTACACCAAGCTTACCCCCATCATAGTCCACACATGGGTCGATCAAATGCGCACACAATATCCAGGTAACATTACTTTCCTCTATGTGTAATTTTCAAGAAATCATTATCACCTAAATCATGCATTCTATAACTAATACTACAAAGTAACCACACTACGTGAATCCACAGTCTTGTCCTCACCTTAGCCTTGCTGAGATGACTTCAGTTGGTCTGACTGCTCTGCGTTTCCTTCCTTGAGTTACTAGAGCTGAAGCTGAAACTCTGCAATACATAACTAACAGAAGATTACTTGCAGAAGAATAAAGGTTTCTACATTTAGGTTTTCTATCAATCGAACCTTCCATTTATGGAAACTTTTCTGAAATATAAACTTTCTAAAAATAGAAAGTTTTCAAAATTGAAAACTACTAAAAATTGGAATTTTCTAAAGCGGAAGGGCTTGCTTTATTAATTTTGAGCCTTCTAAGTGCTTTTCCCCTTTCCGCTTTAAGAATATTATCTGTGAGCGGTTCCGTGCAAAGGATAAATAGGTATTGGGATATTGGATCCCCTTACTTGAGCCCACGTTCTGGATTTATTTCTCCATGTTGTTGTCTATTGATAAGTACCTTATATTTTACCGCCACCTACCCATATCACTGACGTATCATTAAAGCCAATTATCCAGTTTCGCCTCTTTCGTTGTTTAGTCTGCGCACGAAAAATTTTGGTGTTCTTATCATTCTCTTTTCGTAACATATTCCTACTTTTTTATTTTGAAAAATAGTTCTTCATTCTTCTATGTCTCTTTTAGCTTCAGAGTTACTTCTACCAAATCCTTTTGAGACCTACTATTATAGTTTTGTATCTCTTCTAGAACCCGTTTTGGTTCCAAATTTTTTCTTTGCCATATGAAACCTGATTTTTTCGCCAAACTAAAATTTCTCTCCAACAATTATTGATTTTCTCGACAAAATTCCTTCTTCCTATTCCCAACTCATCACCGCACCTCGTTGCTATGGTATTCATCACTGTCCATCCAACCTACCGTTTATAAAATCGAAACTGATTTCATCGGCGCAGAATTTTGTCTACACCAAGCTTACCCATATCATAGTCCACACATGGGTCGATCAAACATGCACACAATATCCGGGTAACATTACTTTCCTCTATGTGTAATTCGCAAGAAATCATTATCACCTAAATCATGCATTCTATAACTAATACTCAAAGTAACCACACTACGTGAATCCAGAGTCTTGTCCTCACCTTAGCCTTGCTGAGATGACTGCAGTTGGTCTGATTACTATGTGTTTCCTTCCTTGACTTACTAGAGCTGACGCTGAAACTCTGCAATACATAACTAACGGAAGATTACTTGCAGAAAAAGAAAAGTTTCTACAATTTCTAAAAATAGAAAGTTTTCAAAATTGGAAACTTCTAAAAATGGAAACATCTACTTTAGGAATTAGGTTAGGGTTTCTTGATTGAGATT
Organism: Kernera saxatilis; assembly: GCA_900406395.1. Classification (NCBI taxonomy): domain Eukaryota; kingdom Viridiplantae; phylum Streptophyta; class Magnoliopsida; order Brassicales; family Brassicaceae; genus Kernera; species Kernera saxatilis. The sequence continues at coordinate 2,659 of OVAY01001174.1, forward strand.
AAGGTTTTTTCTTTTAGAAGCTAGTGTTTTCAAATTCGGATTTTCTGGTTTTTGACTGTTTTGCCCGATTCAAATAAGTGGCGATAACTTTATGATATAACCTTTAAATACAGATTTTGAAACAGATATGTAAAGTTGACATACGGGGCTTTCCATTGATATTAAAACGTTTCATGGATCCTTCTGTTTCGTTGGAAAATCACCTCAAAAGGTGGCGAAACCAGAATCCGATCTGTAGAAACAAGTCCCACTAAAATGTCCATAACTCCCAACATACAACTCCAATTAACAAACGGCTTTTACAGTAGCTAGATCTGTGAGTCTGAAAGATTCTGGCATAGCTCCACCACTCTGAAACTCTCTGCCTCTCTTAGGGGCGTGGCTCCTCTATTTATAGAATGAGAGTTGAGGATTTAAGGTCTTGGGATTCTTCAGAGAAAGACGTAATTACCCTTAATGATAATTTTGGGCTTTTAGCCTTTGGAATTTTTCTTCTCCTACTCTAGAGCCACGAAAATGAGACTCATTAAACCCTAATATCCTTTTTTGATAAGCCTTAATACTCTCTTCACCTTGTGGGCTTTCTTTAACCCGATTCAAACCCAACTCTTCTTCTGATGCGTTTTTTTTTTTTGCAAGATAGGGTTTTTATGGTCCTAGGGTTTGGGACCTTGGGATTGGGGCGTTACACTTGGGAACCTTGTTCTCATATGAGTACCCCTAAGCTTCTAAGAGTGATAATTAGTTACATGTTTAGAATTATGACCAATGACTTGAGTTGGCTACATGAAATCTTGCGTCTTTTCGCCGTCTAACCACCCAATTACAAGAGCTTCGTGTATCATGTTGCATGGCCAAACTACTTAGTGTTCAAACTACTTACTGTTAATGAGCCTGAGTAGCAGGTGCCTTACCATCGGAAAATACACAAGAAAAATAGTTAAATAACGTCGAGTCTAAAAAAATCGCAATGGACTGAAAGTATGTTTATTTTGGTATAGTAGTTTGTCTTATTGAAAAGTGGGATGCCGAAAATGTTATATAGAAAGATTATGCATTGGAAAATTCAAGAATACACAGTTTTTTTTTTTTATATTCGAGGGAATTCACATCTCAATCACAAATAATTTATGGGATATATTTTATGATAAATTAGTAAAATACTACATTTGTGAAAATAGCATAATGTCTCTCATTTTCTTTTTTACTACTTTTTGGACAATAATGTCCATACAATTTCACACTTTACATCAGATGTAGAAATAACTGCTTACACGTGTACATAGTTACTTACATATATAAATAATAATAAACATAATAAAACATAATTAACTATTTATATAGTAACTACAGTTAACTATATATGTGATTATAATTTTTCCAAATAGTTAACTATTATATATAGAAATATGATTAAATATATATAAAGTAATTCAAATTAAATATTTAAAATGTTTAAATAAATATAGTAAATGTTTGTATAGTTATATATACCTAACTATATGAAAACCTAAAATTATAAATAGTTAAAAAATTTAACAGATAGTTGGTTACAATTACTAATCTTATTAAACAAAATCATAATTTTTTATATCTAATTGACCAAGGGTTCTAACTATGTAAAAATTAATTTTATATATAGTTACATATATAGTTACAAATAGTAATTTGATAACATATTTTACTATTTATATAGTAACTATAGTACTATTTATTTGATTATATAATTTATTTAAAGATAGTTAACTACTATATACATATATTTAAGTGATTCACAAATAAAATTCACTATACCATATGAACAATTCAATATAAGACAATAATAGTTCAATATAACATAGTAATAATTCATTATAACATAATAATAGTTAGCAGTTTGACCCAAAAATAAAAATAAAACACAACAATAGTTAGCTATGATTTTTCAAAAAAAATAACTTACTTTTGATTGTCCATTATCTACGTTTGATTAAGGCTCAAATCTAAACTAGTTAGAAACATCTTCATCTTTACTTTTACTTAATGCATGCGATTAGAGTAATGAACTAAGAATTAATCTTAAGATTAATCTACCCACTAAAAGTATATATAGATTTCATGAACTAGTATTTGGTGAGCATTGCGCTGTGTTTAGTATTTGCTAAAATCAGATTTATAATACCTCAGTGTTTCTAGTTTAAGAAGTTTGTCTAACCGATTTATCTTGTCTTTAGATCTCCCGAATGATTCATAGCTCCTTGCGAATTCCCTGCTGCCCAACGTTTCGTTTTATTGAATCTCTTACCGTTTTTAATCGCTTTCGTTTATTTGCTTTGCTCGTTTATTTTCAGTCTAAAAATCGTGACAACCAAAACCAAACCCCTCTTTGAATTGTTCTAGCTAAATTTGATCTTATAAGACTGATAAAAACACACTAATAAAAACATACAATTCGGTTTGAAGTCCAACAAGAAAATATCAATATCAAATTACGAGCTCAATGACAGAGAGATTCGCACGATTACCATTGAATTAATTATAATAAATAAACATATCAATTTGCCATGATCGTCTAACGCCCCATCCGCTAACAGCTAACTATATACATTATTATGGAGCTTTCAATGATTAATAGAGTCACTAGCAAGGTGGCTAACAAATAGTAATTAACTAAAATATGAATAAGATTTTATTGGAGAAATTGGAAATAATGATTTTTTTGGGATTTCGCCATATATATATTTTTAATAAATTGTACTTTATGTCTAAACTACCTTTTTGATAGATTTAACCAATTTGTTTCTTTGAAAAGCAAGGCAAGAACCTGAAAAAAATTCAGAAAAACACTGATTAGGTAAGGATCGCCGACAAAAAGAAATTTTTGTTGATGTTTGGGATCATAACTTTCAAAGCATAACTCATAATTGCAATCCACTTTTTTCATGTAGCTTCAGCTGCCTGTTGTAAATCTCTCTACCAAGTTTCATAATTTTCTGGGTTGTTTTATACATCTGTTTGATTTTATACCCAAACTGGTCATTTGGTCTCTTTTTCTTCTTTTCTTATTGAATTCCTAAAACAATAACACAAAACGTTAAAAGTAAAAAGAAAATAAACTAGACTAGACTTTTACCAATGGGTTGCCTCCCACTAAGTTTGGTTTAAATCGCGAGGTTGATTTTGTTGTTGTTTAGACTATGCGTTAGGAGCATCGGCTAAAGAGATAGTTTCCCACTCGCCATTACCAGACTCGGTTACATAGGGTTTGAGGCGCTGTCAATTTAGGGTGAATTGTCCTCCATTCCTATCCCATAGGACAAAACTCCATATGGCTTCACTTCTTTAGTTTTAAATGGCACAAACCATCGTGATCTCAACTTTCCAAGGAAAAGCTTAAGACGAGAATTGAAAAGTAAAACCCTATCATTTGTACCAAATGATCTTGGAACTATCTTCTTATCATGGTATGCATTTGTTCTTTCCTTGTAGATCTGTGAGTTTTCATATGCATTATGGCGAATTTCATCTAACTCGTTTAGTTGGATCAAACATCTTTCTTTCTTCATTCGAGTTCAACTAAAAGGTAACATAATTTTCCATAAACAAGATGAAAAGGGATCATACCTAAAGGTATCTTAAACGCAGTCTTATATGTTCAAAGAGCATCTCGAGTTTTCCTAACCAATTTTCCTTGTCTTTCCCATTTTTTCTACAAAATAGCCTTTAGCTCTCTGTTTGCAATTTAGACATGTTCACTTGCTTGAGGATTGTATGGAGAGGCGAATTTGTGTGTAACACCTTGTTTCTTTAAGAGATTTGCGAATTTTCTGTTTATGAAGTGGAATCTCCATTGCTTATAACAACTCGAGGCTCTCCAAACTGTGGCAAGATGATTGATTTGAACATTTTGATTACGACTTTCACATCATTGGTGGGCCTTGCTATCGCGTCCACCCACTTAAAGACATAGTGGATAACAATGAGGATGTATTGCCGAATGAAGTCGGTAAAGATCTCATGAAATCTATTCCCAACACGTCAAAGACTTCAACTTCAAAGATAAAGTTTTGTGGCATCTCATTCTTTTTGCTTATGTTGTCCATTCTTTGACAAGCATCACACTTCGATATAAAATCTTGTGAATTTTTGAACATCGTAGGCCATCAAAATCCTACATGTAATTCCTTGGAAACAGTTTTAAAGGTAGCAAAATGACTTGCATGTTTAGGACCATGGTATCCGAAAAGTATTCCTTCGACTTTCTCTTCCGAAATGCATCCGAAAAAATGTATTTTAATACATCGTATTTATTTTGGAAACATATTTTAATACATCGTATCTATGATGATATGTCCATCAAAATTGGTGTATGATACTTTTATCCATAAATCGAAACGAATAACTTGTTCACGATATTTTATCCATGAGGCTATGATTGATTTGGATGATGTTTGTTCTTCAATTTCTGGGTTCTTAATTTTCTGGTTTTCCTTGTCAAAATGTACCGCGTGGAAGTGTTGGAGATAATGGCGGTTCAGTTCGCTTACACAAAAAAATATGATGACTTATATGCTAGATGCTAATGACACCAATGTGAATCATTATACATGACTCATTGTCCACGATTCATTGTCCACACTTTATTTGTCCACAAATCATTGTCCACAACTATGTATGTCCACGTTATCTAGTCCATCAACCCATCCACGAAATCAAGCCATATCGATGGAATATAAAAGGACTGAAAGCCAAAGCCTCATAGAAAACAATTAAGGGTACATGATATGAAGTATTTTGGTTTAAATAAGACATCAAAATTGTATGTTTTGAAAAGTAAAATTATGGATTCATAAGTTGAAAAAGCTAACTTGTGCAAATTCTCATTGTTATCTTGTCCAAGATAAGTTGTACATACTAAGTAATCCACACATACTTGTCCATGACATACTATGTCCACACAAACTTAATAAAAGTCGTATTTTGTCCTGTCTACAAGGTTTGATCCAAAGAAATCTAAAATATAGTAAAGTAGGTATTAAAATATAGAAAATAAAAATTATAATTGAAAGTGTATACAATAATATTTTATGTTATTCAAAAAAAAAAATAAGAAAACAAATGAAGTGAGAATAATAAATTAAGAAAATAAAAAAATAAGAAAACAAGAATTATTTTATAAAAGATATATATTTTATAGTTCATCGAAGCAAAAAAAAGCGTTACGACATATGGCGACGGCTATGGCGAAACTAGGTGAGTTTTCGTTGTTTCTTAATGGGTTTCATGATGAGGGAGTGGTCTTTTTGGCTGTGGTGGCTTTACAGGGTTATCTCTTACAGATTTCCCCTTTGGATTCTAGAGGAAATCGAGATTGGAAATGGAGTTTGATTCGTTTTGATTCGGTTCTGATTTCGGTATCCCAGTGGTTATTGTTGGGAGTTTTTTCAGGTGAGGAGATATGGCGTCTGTTTCAGGAAGACAGAGATGTACGAAGGATGGATATGAGTTTTACATATTCGGTTGGCGTCGGAATCTATTTCGAACTATGGGTGTATATTTGGGTGATTCAGGGAATCAATTTAAAGAGATTGGATCTGATTCGGGTTGCAAATGGGATATCTGGTTTGTTATTGCTGAGATTATGTTATCTTTTGGTGTTGTCTCAACTTCAGATCATAGGAGATTCAGTGAGGAGATGGTTTCGATATTTTGATCTCTTGAATCTCCTGCAGATCGATACTTTTAAAAGCGTAATCTCTGAGATTGGAAAGATCAGAGAAAACGGATCTTCGGGATGGTTTAGACGAGGAAGGCCTGGCTTATTTAAACAGCAGAGAGCACAAGTAGATATTTCAAACCAGCAACAGTTTCTGTGCTTTTTCCTTCGCTTCAGTTTTCTGATTGGCTGTTCAAGTTCCTGGGCACGTTTATTTGGTACGGTGGGCTAAGAGAGGTTTCACGGTTTTGAGAATGTCTCGGGTTCGGGTAGGAGCCATTGGAGAGGTGAAGGATGTGGAAGTTGATGAAGTGAGGGTTCGGATAACTTTGGATGGTTTTCAGCCTCTACTCTTTGAAACAGAGATAGAGTTTCATAGTGGAGAAGAGACGGTAGTGGAGAAGAGACGGTAGTCTCTTTATGGTACGAAAGATTGTTCGGGTATTGTGGAAATTGTCACAGCCTGTGTCATTATCAATCTAGGTGCTTCCCTAAAGGAGAAGTAGGGGGAATAAGGGTTCTGATATTTCAGAAGACTCTAGACAGGGACCAAAAATGATGAGCTACAAAGGAGCAGCTTCACAAGGAGGTGAGCATGTGAATCTGCCTTAGCATTGGCAGCACAATGGAAAAAGGAGGGAACCGAATGCAAGGGAGAATGCCGAGGGATACAGATCTGGAAAAGACAATAAATTTTATAGAGAACGGTATGATTCACGTCTGGGCTCCAAGTTTACGGGTCAGGGACATGGTTTATATCGAGGCGCTACCTCTTTCAACAATGCGAACACTGGTCTAAGCATGCCAACTTCAGGGTTGGAAAAGCTAAAGCATTCAAACATGGGAAATAACTTTTCTAAGCATGAACAGAAGATGCTTGACGCTTTTCAGGGCAAATTTTTGGAGAAGAAGACGTTAGGGGTTAATGAGGATGGAAACAAAAGGTGAATCCTGTAGAGGTGGCTGAGGTATCTCTTCTAGCCAGCAAGGTAAGCAAGGAATTATTGTTCTCTAATGATTTGGAGATGTTCGAAAAATCGGTCGCTTCGAACGTAAATGGAGGTTTGGTCTCATCGTCAGGAGAAAATAAGGTTACAAGCACACAATCGGAGGTTATGCCTTCTAATGTCTTGGAATCAGGTTTGGGGGACACAGTTATGGATGAAGGAGGGGAGGTATTAGGAGTACAAATCGAGGGAGAAGATGGGGCTAAGAGAGAAGCTGTTGGGGTTGTTATAAATGAGGAAAAGGGAGCGGTGCAGGAGGAGACTCTCGGAAATAATAAGATAAAGCAGAAGCAGGTTGTGGCCATGAAGCTTCATAAGCCAAATCAATCCCTCACAGGTGCGTGTTCGAAGAAGAAGAATGTGTAGTATTTAATCTCTCCCAAGAAAAAATTGGTCATGAAAGGAGCAAGGAAAGGCGGCGATGGGCTCGTTGTGGAAGGTGCAATTGATGTTTCAAAGATAAAAGGCAGATCACACAAGGAAGATGAGCCTCCAATTTCTGAACATGAGTCTGGTTAATGGGGAGTGCATCTATGTTTAGTTCGGTGACTATGAAAATGGGTTTTAATTTTCGGTTTCGAGCCTTTCGCCTAGAGTCTGGTTGTGTTTCTTTTTCCATGCGTCTTTGTGTTGTTGCTGTTTCTTTTTGTTTTTTAAATAAGCTAGTAACAGTTCAGCTGTGTGGCATTGGTGATGTTGTTCTTTCTTTTTATTTTAATAAAAATATGGTTAAGATCTTACGCTTGAGAGGAAGGTTTAATAGCTCGAACTTGGTTGTTACCATAATTGAAACGTGATTTATGGGCATATGTAGAATGGTTTCTCCTTGGTACCCAAGGCTTAGGGCTTTTGGTTACTTAGCCTTCCGGTTATGGGCATTACAGTTACCGCGTTGCAGCTTTCCCTTTGGTTTCTATGTTAATGAAGTATGGTATACTATGACGGGATGTGAAGCAAGAAGGGATGACCAAGTTTCTATGAATCATTGTATCTGTTTTGTGTTGTATAATCTGTCTATTTCAATGGTAGAGGTTTGTAATTTGGACGTTTCTTCAGGTGCGGATCTAGCCATGTTGCGGAGGGGTTGAAGTCCGATATGCTTGTCTTGGGTGCTCTCTAATTGGATGTCTCCCATTTTCCTTCTTTTTATTTCGCTTTATCAAGGTTATATGTCGGAAGATGCACAATTAGTTTGGAATCACACTTCTAATTTGCCTAAGATTGAGGAACGAGTATTTCATATCACTTATCATATCGAATTAGAATGGCGTTGCTTGGTATTGTCTTTTGACAGTTTTTTAGGTTGGTTCTTAATGATTTTCCAGTTATTAATTCCGAGTCAGGCAATTATCAAATTTTTAATCATTTGATGAGAATATTAAGTTGAAATTGTCAGCGTTTAACAATCAGTTATCTTAGGGAACTTTGGAAGAAGCATAAACCGGATTTCATATTCCTTTCTGAAACTAAGCAAGACTTTACATTTATGCAAAATTTTCAACACCACTTGGGATATAATAAGTTGATCACAGTTGATCCTCCTGGTGCTAGCGGTGGTCTAGCTCTTTTTTATAACGATGTTTATGATGTAACGGTCCAATTTGCTAACAATAGATAAATTGACATTGAAGCAATTTATCAACGGAAAATAATTTATATGTCGTTTGTTTATAGAGATCCAGTTCCAAATAGACGCGACCAAGTATGGGAACGGATAACCCGAATTGGAATTACCCGCACGAATCCTTGGTTTATCATAGGGGATTTCAATGAATTGACGGGTAATCATAAAAAGCAGGGTGGAAAGTTAAGGCATGCCGCTTCTTTTATTCCTTTTAATGATATGATCCGGCACTGCGGTATGCTAGAGTTTCCGTGTCTCGGCGGAGTTATGTCCTGGCGAGGTAGACGAAAGCCCGGTATAGTTCGTTGTCGATTGGACAGAGCACTAGCGAATGAGGATTGGCACTCTATGTTTTCACACTCCTTTGTTGAATATTTGGCTATGATTGGTTCGGATCACAAACCAATAATTGCGATAATTGAGGATAAAATTCCGCGTCGACGCAATCAGTTTCGGATTGATAAACGATGGCTTGACAAAGAGGGATTAATGTTAACTGCCGGAGGAAAATCTCGGTATGGCGAAAAAATCATGTTTCTTACGGTCAAGAAAAAATTTCAGAATTAAAACAAGCTCTTGAGGAAATCCAAAATGATGATAATCGGTCTCAGGAGGAACTCGTAGAGATAACTCATAAACTCAAAGAGGCTTACAAAGATGAGGAATTATATTGGAAACAAAAAAAACAAGAATATGTGGTTACAGGAGGGAGATAAGAACACAAAGTTTTTTCATGCACAGACAAGACAAAGAAGGGTTAGAAACCGGATTACAGGGCTTCAAGACACATCATGGGAGTGGGTGTCAATGGATAAGGAGAATGAAAAGGTGGCGGTCAATTATTTTAAGGACCTATTTTCTTCTTCATCTCCAACGGGTCCTCGAGGAGGTTCCCAATATGATATCAGATCAGATGAATACTCAACTTACATGTGTTGCTACTGAGGAAGAAGTGCGGAAAGCTTTATTTTTAATTCACCCGGAAAAGGCACCGTGTCCGGACGATATGACGACCCTCTTCTTTCAACGATCATGGCAGGTTATTAAGACGGATTTTCTTGCTTTGGTGAATAATTTTCTTGGGTTTGGGACTTTTTATATGAGGCTGAATATGACTAATATATGTCTTATTCCAAAGACGGAAAGACCTACCAAGATGACCAAGTTTAGATCCATAAGTCTTTGTAATGAGGGTTACAAAATTATCTCAAAGGTACTATGTCAACGGTTGAAGAGGATTCTGCCGGGCTTGATCTCAGAGACACAATCAGCCTTTGTCCCGGGTAGATTAATCTCAGATAATATTATTATTGTGCAAGAGATGTTCCACGCTCTACGTACAAATCCATCTTGCAAGGACAAATTTATGGCAATTAAGACAGATATGAGCAAGGCTTATGATCGGGTGGAGTAGCGCTTTGTCGAACATCTTCTCCGAAAATTAGGTTTCGCAGAGCAATGGATAATGTGGATGATGTGGTGTATCAAATCGATGAATTATAAAGTTCTTATTAATGGACATCCATATGGAGAAATAGTTTTTGAACGTGTTCTTAGGCAAAGGGATCCTTTATCCCCCTACATTTTAATAGCAAATATCCGGAAAGCATGAAGAGAAAAAAGCTCTTACTGGACTTAAGATTGCTAGAGCAAGTCCCTCTGTTTCTCACCTCCTATTCGCATATGATAGTTTTTTTTTCTGTAAGGCGAGCAAGGACCAATGTTCGGTAATCCTGGATATTCTAAAAAGATATGGCAATGCTTCGGGACAGCGAATTAATTTTGATAAGTCGTCTTTACAATTTGGACATGCGGTTGAAGTTACTATACGAGAGGAAATGCAACGCATTCTAGGTATCTCCAATATTGGTGGAATGGGTTCATATTTAGGTTTGCCAGAAAGTATGGATGGTCCTAAGAGTAAGATCTTTCCTTTTCTTAGAGAACGTCTGCAAGATAGATTGAATGGATGGTCAGCAAAATTCTTATCAAAAGGGGGTAAAGAAATTCTTATTAAGTCGGTGGCACCGGCATTACCTACATATGTAATGTCTTGTTTTATATTACCTAAGGCAACAACCACAAAGCTAACTAGTGTTGTGGCATCTTTCTGGTGGAGCTCTAATAGTCAGCAGAAAGGTCTACACTGGTTGGCTTGGCCAAAGTTGTGTAAGGATAAATCAGTGGGCGGGCTGGTGTTCCGAACTATTGAGGATTTCAATACGGCACTTCTGGCGAAACAGTTATGGCGCTTAATTGATGAACCGAAAACTCTTTTTGCCTGAGTGTTCAAAGGGCGCTACTATCGAAAACTTATCCCATGGATCCTATATGGTCATATTTTCCATCTTATGGATGGCGGAGTATTATCTCGGCTAGACCTCTGGTTAAAAAATGTATGATTCATAGGGATGGATATGGGTTTTCCATCTCTGTATGGAATGATCCATGGATTCCAGCCGATCGCCCGGGGCCAGCTATTCCAAATGGTTTAAACTTTCATCCGACTTTAACAGTCAGTCAACTAGTTAATCCGGTAATGATGATGTGGAACTTAGAGCTAGTCCATGCGCTTATTGACTCACGAGATATTCCACTTATACAAAGCCTTCCGATTAGTAGGATTTATAGACAGGATTCGCTTGGTTGGCATTATTCAAAATCCAGGAATAACACGGTCAAATCAGGGTATAAACGGGAGCGTTTGTCCAAAAGTGGACCCCCTTATTATGGTCCGAATTACCACTCTCTTCAAGTGGATGCTTGGAAGTTAAAATGTCCCGCAAAACTACGACATTTTGTCTGGCAATCTCTCACAGGCTGTCTATCGGTTACATCGAATCTTCGGTACAGAGGCATAAACTGTGATACTCAATGCGCTAGGTGCGGAGCAGAGGTGGAAACGATTAATCACGCCCATCATTACAAACATGGGCCCTTTCTAATATACCTTCGCCTATGGGATCTTTTCCCCAACAGTCGGTACATTCGAATTTTGATTATCTGTTCTGGAGGTTACCTAAAAGATTTTCGAATCTCAGTTTTTCATGGATCTTGTGGTATATATGGAAAGCAAGGAATGATAAGGTCTTCAATAACAAGGACTGGAATCCTGACGAGATTCTCAAAACTACGGAGAGTGAGGCGACAAATTGGGAGGCGGCTCAGATTAGCGTAGAGCCTATGGAACTTATTGATTCAAACTTATCCCATGCCAATCCACCATTTTCGGGTAACCATTGCTATTTTGATGGATCATAGATAGAGACGGACATTTACACTGGTTTAGACGGAGCTCAAAATGTTCGTCAAAGCCTCTCCCCTCCGTTCGCAGAGATGGAAGCACTCATATGGGCAATGTCTTGCATGCTCGCCCAGAGAAGGACAACAGTAGCGTTTGCCACGAACTGTTCTGATTTGGTGAAGATGGTGTCTACACCAAAAGAATGGCTAGCTTTCGCGATTTACTTGGAGGAGATTGACAGATTGAAGGATCAGTTTTTTTCTTTTCTCTATCTTGGATTTCTCGCACTTTGAATTTAAAGGCGGATAATGTAGCAAAGAGTGTTAGGTGTATCCGACTGATATTGCCTATGTAAACTCTTTTCCTCCGGTTTGGATTTTCAAACCATTTTAATTTAAAAGCTATTGAAAAAAAAAAAAAAATAAGAAAACAGAAAAAGAGTTGTAGAAGTGGAGATAAAAAAGAGTGAAAATAACGATGCAAAATAAAAGGTCTATAGTTGGGTTTCTCTCTTGAGGGGCACTTTCGGGTTATTAAAAAAAACTACAGCACATAAAGTGCTCCAAATCCACAAAGTGCATTTTTGTTACAAAAGTTTATAAAATTGTTTTAAAATGTAAATCACCCTATTATTCACAAGTAAAAATAAGTTTCATAAACGAAAATATGGACAAGTATCGACCATCTTTCAATAATCAAATTTTGATATCGGTTTGTAATTTTGTTGGGTTTGGTTGATTCTGGTAGATCTCCAAACATTGTAAGATGGATAAGAAATCAATACATGGCTGCATGTCCGGCCCAAATCAATACATGGCTGCAGGTCCGACCCAAATCAATACATGGCTGCAGATATAGGATCTCCATAATGTGGGATTTTTACACTGATTTGTTTGGATTACTAAGAAAGATAATGTGGGAATGTTTGCTTTTGTAGACCATAACTTTCATCCAAAGCCTCATGATCAAAGCAACAACTCCAATGACAGATATAGGATCTCCATAATTGCAGCTAGCTCAAAACCATGGATCTCTAGATACATAAGTCGATATGCTTGATATTTTGTTTAAACCCTTAATCTTGTAAATGGGTTTACAAATACAGAAGTCGCAATAGCATGTTTAGTCTCAACCATTAGAGCATCTCCATTGGGAGGTTCTCAAGAGAATATCTCACAATCTATTAATAATAGCAATCCTAAAAAATATATTCTAGGGGTATGTCTTTCTTGCGGTTGCATCTTTTTATAAATTGTTATATACCTTTTCGTGGTATAATCACTAACTTTGTTAAATGTTGCATCTTTTAACACTTATGTCTTTTCGACTCTATTTATTTCGTTTATCCTAAAAAAATACATTCTAGAGGTGTATCTTTTCTACAATTGCATCTTTTTATTAATCGTTATATACCTCTTCATGGTATAACCGCTAACTTTGTTATAGATTGGATCTTTTAACACTTATGTCTTTTCGACTCTATTTGTTTCGTTTATCCTAAAAAATACATTCTAAAGGTGTGTCTTTCCTACGGTTGTGTCTTTTTTATTAATCGTTATATATTTTTCCGTGATATAACCGCTAACTTTGTTAAATGTTGCATCTTTTAACACTTATGTCTTTCGAATATTTATTTCGTTTATCGTAAAAAATACATTCTAAGGGTGTATCTTTCCTACAATTGTATTTTTTTTATTAAAAGTTATATAAAATTTCGTGGTATAACCTCTAATTTTGTTAAAGGTTGCATCTTTTAACAATTATGTCTTTTCAACTCTATTTATTTCGTTTATCCTAAAAAATACATTCTAGGAGTATGCCTTTCCTACGACTCCGTCTTTTTATCAATCGTTATATACCTTTTCGTGGTATAACCGCTTAATTTGTTAAATGTTGCATCTTTTCACTTATGTCTTTTCGACTCTATTTATTTCGTTTTGAACAACATCTTTTAGTTCTTTTAGATATTGTTTTCGTTTTGTCTTTACATAAGTTATATTATTATATCTACCATCATTGATTATAGTTATAATATTAATTGTGATTTTCAACACCAATCAATCTTTATTGTTGTATTACAAATTCATTTCCATGATTTCTTATACATGGAAAAATAATTTCTTTCACCGATTGTTTTGGTACGTGTTGCAAACAAATCTTAAAATAAAATATTTTGTTTAAAATGAGTTTCTGCGCGATCGCGCGGATTTATACCTAGTTTTTAATAATAAGATAATAAAAAAGTAAGAGAAATAGTGAAATGGGATTTTCAAATGAGAACATTTGAGAAACTTATTAGAACCTCATTTAATATATATCATAATACGATTGGTTCTATTTCTTTTTATAATTTTAAATTTATTCATATAATTAAATTATATTAAAATACTAATATGTTTTTGTTTGAGAACCTCAATGAATATCCAAACCTAGGTATGTATAGGTCTAAAGCAATAAAATATGGTCTCATGTTTGTATCATAAAAATTTATTGTTTTTAGTTTATAAAAAAATATTTTGTTGTATTTTAGTTACAACCGAAAAACCTAAAAATTCGATAATTCGAATTCCAAACAAGATTGAAAACTTTTGTCAAAACCTTTGCATTTACAATTTTCAAGAAAATTGGTTATATTTTGTGGTAGAGTTTGAGATTCCTCGAATAATCGTTTAGTTACGGTTTAGATATGTTTAATCAGAGATATCCAAACGGGTCCGAACTAACAAATTAATCTGAAAATAATAGATATTTGGGATTACAACAACTTAAAGAAAAAAAGGAAAGAAAAGTGGATATTTTCAACCCGAAGTATCCAAACGCCCTTGAACTAACCGAATTGACTGAAAAAATAATAGGTTTTTGGGACTACGACAACTTAAACAAAGAAAATTTTGAAAAGAAAAGTGGATGTTTTTAACCTGTAGTACCCAAATGTATCCGAACTAAATTTAGATAACTTAAATGCGCTAAGATTAAGGTAAATATATATTGTTTCGATATTTTAAGTAACTTTTTGGGTTTTCGGTTTGGTTCGGATATTATCGAAAACTGGAAATTATTTATAGGAGATCCATTCGGATATTTTTGACTACTCAGGACCGAACTAAACCTTCCAATTCGGTTTGGATAATTTGCCCATGTCTAATTAGATATAAAAAATCATTTTATATGTTTCCATGTATGATACATGACAGTCTACTAAGTGAAGTATACCAAAAAAAAAGATTGTGCATTTATGGCTATGAGCGGACCGATAAATGTATATTACCCAAAACTCTAGAAAGAGAACACAAACGATAACTAAATTCCCCGTTGAAAAATCTTTTGCTAACTAAGATTCCGAAATATCTAGACCACACTGTAAAACTTCAACTTACAAATTCCATTTTTGCACACAATCAAGATACAAACTTAACATCCCTCTAAGGCATTAGAACAAAAAAGCTTTAATACAACACAACTCTGTCTGTAGTTTCTCTAACCTCGAATTAGTATCCTATATATAAAAGCTAATCACATCAACTGGCTTTCTAAGACCATTTCTAACCCCACTCCAAATCTCATTTTAAAATGGAGTTTAAAGCAAAATCCTCTCCAATCCTACTCTATATTTTACTTCAAAATGGAGTAAATAATAGGATTACTTCATTTTTTTAGTCATCACTCAATTTTGGAGTAAAAAATAGAGTAAGATTGGAATAAAATCTAACTCAATTTTGGAGTTACTCTAAAATAGAGTAAAAAATAGAGGAATAGGTTGGAGATGCTCTAAGCCAGACTTGAACCAAACAAAAATTCAAAATGTTAAAAACTTTAATTATCAAAACACAAAACCTCATAAGAAACTAGAGCTCCCATCTACTGAATATCAATCGATTTCGCTAGCCGAAAACAGTATCCAGTCACTCCAATACAGTGTTAATCTACCCGCCCGAGAAATTCAGAACATGGATTATATATATATAACCAATTTATTATCAATGGGAACTGAGATACTTCAGAAGAGAACAAACGTGTTATAAATGCTAAGATGGTAGAGAGATAAACTAAGCTATATATAGATATATGACACAGAGATAATCACACGATTGTACAGAGTATTTAATCACTAGTTCAAACCTCTTTACAAAGGGAAGTGGTCTTTGTTGTCGTCACCGGTATCATCGTTATCGTCATCCATATCGAAGAGATTGAACCCCTCAACATCCCACTTAGCATCTCTGTAATTGTAGCTCGAACCCACGTAATACTTCACCTCATGAAACAAGTTGAGATTATCAACCAGCTTGTGGAACACATTGCATCCGCAGCACTGCGTTACCAAACAATGTTACTTAAGACAAAAAAAATTAGATAATAAAATCTTCTCAAACACGGGAAGCAAGTTAAATTAGTCCCTTTCCCAACCCCAAGTTCGAACTCGGGATCCCTTTTGGGCGGTCAGGTGGTACGCCGGTTGAGCTACCGACAATCGGGTAAAATTGACTAAGCATGAAATGGTATGCATCTTTTTCATGTTTTCATGTTTTGAAAACGTGTACATAAGATTCACACTAAAACTAACAAGTGCTTTTTCAATTCATCTCGCACGTTATAATTTTATAACCAGATTAGCCAAATCTCTCTTCATCTACTAGAGCCATGATAGTTTAGCGACTGCGACATCGATCATCGATTCATAGTTATAGTTATGTTCGTTTGGCAATCGCCAGCGCCCAAATGTTGCTCGTTTGGCAATCGCAGCAACCAAATCTAGCGGTCAAAAATAGAGACAACGACTAAAATTTTTGATTGCTCATTCTTTTTTTAGCGATTCATCTCGCAACTAAAAATAAAAAAAAAACCAGTCAGATGAATTTGGTCGCTGTCAGCCACGTTACTGCCAAACGAACAACAGTTGGTCGCTGTTGCTGGATTTGATCACTGATCGCAACTACTGCTAAACAAACAACGTTCAATCGCTTTTCAACCTACGAGTTTCCTCGTTCCAGTGATTCCGCTATTTCATGATTCAGCTATTTTGCTACTCAGCAGACATATCAACCCTATACATTTGCTATTTCCTCGATCACGAAAGCCGAAAGTTTACCTGCACGAAGACGGTGCCATCAGTGTAAGCATGGGAGTTTATGGCTCGTGTAGTTCTCTGACCACAGAGATTGCAAGTGAAGGCAACACGCATACGCCTACGAGGCGATTTCGTGAGTAGTGACCAAGGAAACGTTGAAACCGTCTCTGCATCGGCCTTGGCCGGAAGAGACGGCCCTTCCATACCGGAACCGGTCGTCCAGCCTCTAACCGAGGCTGCGCTCAACACCAATCCCATTGCCTCATCCTACAATCCAGAAATTTCAACGAAATAACAATTCGAATTCCAAAAACAGTAAACGATCATAGAGATCGAATAAGATAATAGAGATCGAACAAGAACACGATTCGAGAGAGAGAGAGAGAGAGATTTACATTCGATAGAGTTCGATTTCGGAAAAGAGGCACGAGGCTAGATGAGTTCGATTCGGATTGTGGATCATAATCTGTGTCGTCCTCTGAATCAAAAAACAGAATCGAAGCAAAAGAAGGTTAAGAGACTTTCTCCAAAACGAAACACGATTCGAGAGATGATCGGAAGCAATGATGAAAATAGCAGAGATTACTTACTCTTCGAAAGCCGGACGATTCTCTGAAAAGAAGAGTCAGTTCTCTTCTTTGGAGAGAAGAAGGAGAGAGGAGAAGATGATGAGGAGGAGACGATGGTTGCCGCAGAGCTTAAGGCGGTAGCTTCCATGGTTGGATCTTTGAGCTTAACGGAGAGAAGGAGATTTTGTTTTCGCCTTTTCTCTTTCCTTAGAAAACTCCTATGGTTTTTCTTTTTGTCGTTTTCTTATTGTGACGTTAAAACGGGCTTAAACCCACGAGGCTGGGACCGGCCCTGACTGTATTTTAACATCAACTATAATTTTTGAGAAAATGGATGAAAAAGCCTCTGATTGTTATGAATTATTAACTAATCGAAATGGTTTAACTGGCTCATGCTAAATATAAAAATATTTGAAAAACTTTTGATTTACTATAACATTTTTTTCCATTACACTATTATTTGTGTAATACATTATAGTAAAAATTGCATTTTATTTCTCTAAAGTACTTTTATTGTCTTGGATAATATTCATGATTTGAATGTATTCAACATTTCATTTGTTTATCATCTCAATATGATTGGTTTTAAAATCTCATAGATTTACTTTATAAATGATTCATCAAATCCATTTTGAGTATGAATATAATCTTCTGGATGTTCGTCTTACTGTAGATATGAGTTTTTTTTTACTTTTTTTCTCAAGATGATGACACTTCAGGTCAATCCATCTAGAATTGAATTCCACTATATGATCAACAACATATCCAATCTAAGGTCATGTATTTTTATATTAGATCCTTTTAACTTTTGATATGGGACTCCAATACCGCTCTCAAGATGATAGTTCTTTTTACTCATTCATCTTGGACCGATTCTCACCTTTTGATCGGTTAACTTGGGGTGTGATTTGGGGATTGGTTACAAAAATTAAACCATTATATCCAATGATATCCATTCTGGAATATCTTTAAAACTCAATAAAATTCTTTTAGACTTCGGAGAGGATAGCGCATCCATGTTTTCAAATTGCGTTCTATAGACAATAATATATTTGCTCTTCCAGAGCTTTCAATAATTTTAATACTACTAGATATAGTACTTACACTTATTCTTTTATCATCAGATGAAAAAAATTATCTGCTTTGTTACCATTTTTATTTTTTCATTTCTGGTGAGAATATAAGTTCTTCAAAGAAACTTCTCGACCTTGACCATGACCAAATCTATATCAACGTCCACATATGCGACCACCTCTATAGCCACTTACTCGGCTAGTGTTATTAGTGTGGTCTTTTCCTTTCTCAGTATAGGATGTCACGTTCACTTCACGGAGTGGAGCAAAACTAGCTGGACATGATTTATGACTTTTCATCAATAGATCATTATTTTTTTAACCACAAAAAACAAGATATAAGTTCAGAATACTTTCTTAAATACTTTTCACGGTGTAGTGTCTACAGGAAAACATTTTGAAGAGTGGAGCATGTCTACTCTAAAATCTCTGCATCAATGATATTTTCTTCACATAATATCTATTTGGAATTAATTCTGAATATAGTTGAGATTCATTTACAGATTTCAAGTTTTGTACTTAGATTAGCCAATTATAATGAGCTTTAGATAATATCATTTTTGGTGATCATATTTTTTTTTTTTAAATTGCTCTGAAGAACTTATGGATCTTGTATGGTCAAATACTCGATCTTAAGATTCTCATTAAAGTGATGACAAGACAATATAATCATCAAAGTATGATCAAATGAAATATTATATAAACTAAAACATGATCAAAATTCCTATATTATCAAACAAAGCTAATAAAATATTATGATCATTATTTCTCTATCAACCATCACGTTTTTAATATACTTTATTTCAAATCCGCATAAACTTAGATTGCTTCTAGCACAAAAAATTGCAATCAATAAAGGGCACAACATGATATATCTCTAATTATCAAATTTTGGTTAGCCAAATAAATCAGTTAAGAGATATGGTTATAGAATTAATTCAAACTCACGTTAAGCATTGATTCAAAATCGACGATTTACCAAACCAAATTAACCAAACTATTTACCACTAACAGTTCTGTTCACGAGAAAATTATGTTGTGTAAAATAATGTGAGTACACCACTAACAGTTAATTAGAGATTGAAAATTATGTTGTGTCAAATAATGTGAGTACACCACTTACAGTTCTGTTCACGAGAAATCGGTTGCCTCACAATGTTCTCTATACAACCATGATTAATAAACAAAGCCACATTACCACATTTCTTTTCACTAATCACTAATGGTTTTGGAAAATCAAACTCTTCTTGGACTTTATAAGATGGCTACTCACTCACTACCTTGGGTTCATAATTCCATTGAAAAGAGTTATAAAACTGCAAAATATTGAAAATGTAATCACCCTCTTCTTCTTCTTCTCATTTCTCTACCACCTCACCTACATACTCACAAATGAAATTACCAAATCAGATTAGAATTCTTGACCTTATAACTTAACCACAATCCACCATCTCGAAAACTTCAAAGCTAGATTTCAGCCCGGTCTAGATCATCTTATGTTTGCATTCAGCAAAACAACGTGACAATGTATCGAACTCATAGACATGCAGTCTACGAGTGACCAAAACCTTTTCAACGTAAGACAAATCACCCCCTTTTCTCTCAATGCGGTTGAAACTTCTATCTCCCTAGACACATGCTTTTGGTAGACAAAAGCATCAACTAAGCATAAGCTGAGCGGTCATTGGTGAGTGCTCTCGAGAAATGAGATAAGTGAAAACTATTGGACCCTTCTCATCATCAACTTAAATTACCATAAAAGACCTATAGATTCTCATCTCTAGAAGAGAACTCTTCAATAACAAAACTTGGTCATGTAATCAAGCCACTCTTCCATTGCTCAACATATTTCCAAACTCCAAAAGTGGGTTTCTAATCAGGTTTCCTCGCCAACTTGAATTTGAATACCTTGAAACCAATTTTTCCTTTCTCTACTACATATGGGTAACCAAGTAAACTTCACTATAGACATATATATTACCATTTTTCCTCTATTTATCACATTCTGCTCTTACTACTACCACAACACTCTTCTTTCTAAAAGTTGTCTTTAACGAAAGATTCATTTGTTAGAGTTTCTGAGAAAATGACCACAAAACTTGTTTGTTCTATCATTCCAGTATGTACCAAAGAATCAAAGTCTTGACATCTATTGGTACATGCATGATTTGGTGGCATAGACAAGTTTTGTGGTTCACCTTCTAATTAGAAACTCGAACGAACTAATCTTGCATTAGAGATAACTCTTAAGAAAATAATGTTGTGAGAGTGATAAGAGCCGAGGATGATAAAAAGTGGAAAATCATAAAATTTATATCTTTGACGAAGTTTATTTGGTTACGTGTATGTGATAATATAAAGGAAATTTGATTTCAACATTCAAATTCAAGTTGGTGCGGGAACTTGATCATAGACCAGCTTTCAGAGTCTGGAAATCTATTGAACAATGGATGAGTGGTTTGATTACAAGACCAGGTTTTTTGTTGGAGACTAGGATCTAAAGGTTTCTCTAGTGAATGAGTTGCTAATGAGGAGGGTCCAGTGGCTTACATTTATCTCTCTTATCTAGAGCACTCGCTAATGATCGCTCAAGCTATGGTTAGTCGATGCTCTTGTCTATGTATAACCTGTGGTTCGGGAGATGGATGATGCATTTGCATTGAGAGAAATGAAAACGAGTTATTTATGGCACCGTGTAAGTGAGGAAAAAATACAGAAAAAGATCTCGTGGTCATCTAGACAGTCACTAAACAAGTGTTTCGAGCCTCCGGAATAGCAAACCGACCGTCGGACGAGGGTGGAGTGCATGGATCGAGAGAAGCCATGGGGACCATGAACAGTAGGCGACCGAGGCATTAAAAGATGTATCAAAATGAATCCCAGCGTGTGTGGAATATTGTCAGTTACCACTGTGGGGGTGACGGTCTTGGTACGCAACGACGTTGCGCTCTGGATTATAATATCCCGATTGCTGGAAAAATGTTTGTGCATGAAGAGAGCTTTGGTTCAATGAATTGAAGTAGGCGGTGTGTTTTGATTCTAATGCAATATGTGCCTCGTCAAACTTTACACATATTTCTTTACCAGCATTTACTATTTGACCGCTAAAGATAGTTTAATAGCTAGTCCTTTGGCTACAAGTATGGTTACATCGGGACATTATGATGACGAAACAAAAGATCTTAAGAATTTGGTTTACATCGATAACGCGTCTAATTAAAAGCTTCAAAGAATGAATGTTGTGTTAGAAGTGAGTGTAGTGAAAGAAAATGAAGTTAGGGTGATTAGAGGCAAAGAAGATACAAATTCTTTAAAAAAGATTTACATCTAGGAAAGGTTAAACTAGATTTTAGATTCTTGGAAAGTGGAAGGAAAAATCTGGATTCTATGAGTTTAAGTTCAGATTGGTGAGAAAACCAAGTCAACCTTATGGTTTTGAAAGTTTAATCTTATTCTCTCTTTGTTTTATCTTTTCATTTGCATTTCTCACCATGATTAACTCCATAATCATGTGTGAGTAGTTCTAATCTATGAGTCTTTAAGCTCAAGGTAGATTAGGGAGATTTGATGGTTGAGATTTGGTTTTTAGGGTTAAATATTATGAAATATATCTTTAGGATGCTTGATTTGGCTAGGATTAGGAAGGAATCTCAATCTATAGAGTTTGACATTTTCTTGCACACAATGTGTTTGTGAAAATGCCTAAATCATACCTAAAGAGCAAAAGACATTCTAACACATGGAAATGTATAATTAGAGTGTTTTGTAGGTGTTTAAGCTTGAGATTAATGATCACTATGTTTCTTGAATGCAATGAGAAAACTTAAATTTAAAAATGATTAGTGAATGGATTAGTGCCATAGAAATGGATTAGTCTATATATAAGAGCTTAAACTACTAGATTAATGTCTTATTAATACTTATAGGAACCAAAACCCAATTGATAGTCTCCCTAGTGACAATATATCTAGCTAAAGAGACCCATAGACTTTTATCATCTTGCATTTTCGTCTTTAACTTTTGCATTGATTTTTGTTGACTTTTCCATAATTGCATTTTTCATTTTTGTTTAGGTTGTTAGTCAAAAACCAAACCTTTTGATTGTCCTATCTTAGACTATTTCTTGGATTCCTATTGTGTTAAATCTATTCCCTTGGGTTCGACCCTCAATTGCTACAACGAGATACACTTGCACTTGGGTGATTGAGCTTAATTTAAAACTTAAATATCTCTACATCACATATTATAATTTGTAGCTTTATGAAGCATCAGAGTATATACTATGGAAGCAAGTCATTAACATCTTCCGTTGATTTTATTCTATATATGACAGACGAAGAACAAAAATATTAGAATCTATGAAAGTGGGTTAATGCATGAATGCCGATTTGAACATCAAAAGATCTATGCAGAGATCATCAAGCAAGCCTAACATCTGTGGATTTTACTCACGAACGACGAATCGTGAATTAAAATATGGATGATATATATATTAATTAAAATCTATAAAGTTGGTTAGTGCATGAAGGCCGATTTAAACATCAAACGATCTATGTGAGATCATCAACTTCGAACCCATATAGAGATTGAAGATATGAAAGGCTCATGAAGTTGATGCATCTCTTAAGAAGGCAACTTTCCAAGAAACTGAAAAATATAAGAAAATTTTCTCGAATGTTATAGGAATAATGGAATATATATTAAGATTTTTAAAAGAGGGTCTTTTGTCCATCAACTAACCAGTCAATTCCTTGTGGTTTATCTTATATTCAGGTTGAATTATTTGTGAGTTTTACAAAACAAAGGATTCCGAAAAATAACAACGGTGTCAACTTTGGGTGAAATTACTTACATCTCTCTAAATTTATTGACTTCGAGTGCGTTAGCGGTCAACAGTCTAATGATGTGGGGAAAATCTACAATCGGTATTTATAAAGTTATATTTCAAAATTTTATCTCACGTTTGGTTTGAACTGAATTTTTAATCAGTATCACCTTATGATATGGTGATTTGCCACCACCTTATAACGCAAATAACCTTCTAATTGGTAGTTCGATCACATTCGCTATGGAATTGTTCTGCAAATTCTCCCAAAGCGGTGCATTCAATGACCTTTTTTAATGTAGATAATCACATAAGTAAATTATAGATTAGAAAGAAAGAAATAGAAAAAAACTATTTTATAAATTTTGTTTCACTTTTCATTTCGTAATGCAAAGTGTATGAGGGCGTAGTTGTTAACGCTGATTACTATCCTCATAACCTCTGTTGGCCAAGTAAAAGCAATATTCATAACAATTTGAAGAGTGTTAATAAATAATTCTCCAAATTAAATTTTAAAAAAAAATTCTTGCGGTGCGCTATAACTTACCAATCAAGACGTTTATGTCTAAATTTTCATGTAAAATATCTGAAAATTTAGACGTTGTTAGATAAAGTCTTCGATTCGACAATGAACGTCCTTGGCAAAGAGAACTGTTAATTAGCTGTTTTTGTAATTGGTATCGGTTGTTCGAAAATCACCTCTAATAAGTTTCACTAGGAAATTGGTTATATATTTCTAATTGTTCTCTTTGAAGTCGTTATCAAAACTATTGGAGTAGAACCTAGGAATTGAAGTTTTAATTTTATTGTCCTATAGTAAAAGTGTAATAGTTTTTCATTTTCGAAATTCAAATAGTGAAGTAAATCTGATTTTAAAAGTCTTTCAGAATATATAGTTCATTTTATTTTTTTGTTTATGTTTTGTTATAGAATATTTAAATATAGTTAATGTTTAGATAATTTTTTTTTTTTATTTAAGTAGATTTGTATTCTGGACTAAAACATAAAGTAAAATGAAACAAAAGTAGTATAATGTTTTTTTTTTGTGATATGTGTTTATATTTATATTTTTAAAGATTAAATTGTTGTTATATTAAATAGCAATGTTAACTTTTTGGTAAATTCTAATGTGAGTGTTACAAAACACCAATACCAATTCTTATTTTCAATTTTTCTTTACCGAGTTTTCAGTCTGTGCAGGTCCGTCACCTAGTATATATATATATATGCAAACATAATTTGTGTATTTCTTCTGCATATAAGTTTTAATCAAAATTTTTTTTCAGAATAATTTAATACTCGAATTTAAAATATAACAAACTATTTCAACCCGCTACGAAAATTATTTTAAAGAAGTCGCAGCCTAGTTTCTTAAAATACGGTTTAGAGAGAGGCCAAGGCCCAGCGTTTAAATTTTATTTTTAGGAAGACTCCACATTTAGGCCCTATATTCGCGGATGCGTCATTTCAGGTTCTTAAAACGTCGTCGCTGCTTCTCTCTAGATTCTTCTTTTTTCTTTTTCACCCAAAAGTCCTCAACAATCGTCGTCGTCGCTCAAATCAGCCTTCCATTTCGAATTTCAAATCCTTCTCGTTTCTTTGTCACCGGAAAATTTCCGATTTCCCTGCGCCGGAAAATTAGGTTCGTCGTTGCGCTTCTTCTTATTCTAGCGGTGAAAGATCCAGATTGGTCCTCCTTGATCGTATCTATTAGCTTCTGATTTGGCCGATTTGAAAACACCCGTTGTTTGTGGCTTCTTCATGTTCGGTGAAATTTTTAGTTTCTACCTTTGGACTTGCAATTAGGTTGATTCGTGTTTGTCTCATTTTGTTTGATTCTGTTCCTTTTATGATCAATATCTGGAAATGTGCGTGGTAAGGGTACTAGTTTTGATTTGATGTTTATTTTAGTTCCTTCTTACATGTTTCTAGCTTCCTTATCGGTTTGATTTGATGAAAAAGATGATTGGTAACGAAGTTTGTGTTTTTTTGTTTTTCGATTTTTTGGAGTTCAGATACTGTAGGGTTTCATGGAAGATCAAGCCACTAATCAGTGCTCCAGTAGCAACAATGCGTCGGAAAAGAGTCCAGAATCAACCTTTGAGCTTAACATCAAGACGCTAGACTCACAGACGTATACTTTCCAAGTGAACAAAAATGTGAGAAATCTATCTTCTTTATATGTTATGATCATGTTTGCCACTACATTTACTTGCGTTAGTATGCTTATATCTAATACTATATGGGCTTGACTTGTTTTCAGGAAACAGTTTCGTTATTCAAGGAGAAGATAGCTAGTGAGGTAGGGGTGCCGGTTGCTCAGCAGAGGCTCATTTTCCGGGGACGGGTTTTGAAAGATGATCACCCTCTCTCGGAGTATCGTATCCTACTGTGTTAGCTTCTCTATTAACTTGTAGATTTTTTTGTTATAGTGAAGCTGTTGCATTATGCCTACAAATGTATATTTTCAAAATGTTTCGGAAGTCTGGGATTGGATTGATTGAGTGCATCTCTGCTTTATGACGTTTTCCTCTGATTGTAAAGGCATGAGAAGGAATTGGCTGCTCCATTTATTGAAAATATATATTTACCCCTTTGCTAACCTTAGCTTTAGTGTTCGTCTGTCCTTTCCGTCCGTCACTTGTTTACTTGAATATAGTTAATAACTTGACATCTTCTTAGATTTGGAAAATGGGCATACTTTACACTTGGTTGTTAGGCAGCCAGCAGAATCACTGCCATCATCTGGTACACCTTCAGAAGGGGCAGCTGCAAATGATGGTAATTAAGTTATTCATATCCCCTCTTTTGGTATGAGTTTTGAAGGAGCTGTTGACACAACCGATATCTGGTGTCTAGAAAAATGATTTCAACTTATTATTTAATTCAACAGGAAATGCTACAAATGGTGGACCATCTAGAAATCGAGGACACATCTCCCACAGCGTAGTTCTTGGGACTTTTAATGTTGGAGATCAGACTGAAGGCATTGCTCCAGATATCAGCCGGGTAATCCTTAAGCATTTGTTGTATTTGGTGTCTTTTTGGGAATATATTGTTTGTCCTATGGGATGGTTTGACTGGGCTTTGGAGCAATGAGAAAATAATTTTGGAGGAAGACGGTGCTGACCTGGTTTTACTTTTGTGTGACTTAGGTCATTGGAGCAGTTCTAAATTCTTTTGGAGTTGGTGGGCAGCAGCCTTTAAATAACAGTACTAACGGCACGCAGTCATCTATGCCCGTGAGTTACTTTCTCTTCACTCTCTACTTCAAATTTAGTGCTCATTAGTGCCTAGTCTGCCATTTTGTTATATTTGCTGCATTTTTTCATTGTTCTTGTGGAAAGATTTCTGGAAAGTTTCTTTATTAATGATTGTTGAGAATCTGGTGTTGTCACCATCTGTTGAGTTGTTTTTCATTAGATGTAGTTGATATTGTCATTTACAGTTGCGCGTTATTAAACATAATGTTGCATGCAATTTTTTTCCTCTAGTCGAATTTGTCTGGTCATGCTCCTCCTGAAAATACATCTGATGGAGCGCCTGGCATTGGTGGTCAAAGCCAAGCAGCGGGTCATTCACAACCTAGGCAAGCATTTCCTGGTGCAACATTTCAAGCATCGATGCCTCATATAGTTCAGATTCCGGTTACAGCAGCTACAACAATTCCTATTCCTTCATTTCAGACGGTAGTTCTTAGTCATGTAGTATTTTGATCATGAGTCTAGAGCTTTAGTCTTGTTACTTTACAATCTAACTTTCTAATTATGCAGCCCATACCGGATTCGTTAGACACTCTTTGGGAGTTCATTAATCGGATGGAGCAGGCATTATCGCAAAATGGTATTGATCTAAGTTTTATTCTAATGTTGGATACAAAACACATCAACAATATAATTGGATGTTCCTCCAGGCTATCAGCCAGATACATCAGGAGGCCGGCCAAGGGAAGAATTGCCTAGAAATAGACGAGGTCCATCAACGCCTGAAGCACTCTCTGTTGTCCTGAGGAATACACAGCGGTTACTGAGTGGTCTTGCTGTCTCTTCTTTATCGGTAAACACCTCCTTCAGACTGGTTATTCTTCATTCAAATCTTTCTCAGTAGATTAACTGCTATTTGTTTTTTTCATTATCGGGAAATTGCTAAGTATCTGCTTCGCTTGCCTTGTCATCTAATTATGTGTTGTTTGTAATTTGCAACAACATTGTTGTAGCATATTGCAGGACGTCTGGAGCAGGATGGATCCTCTTCAGATCCGGCTCTCAGGGCACAAATCCAGACAGAGGCAGTGCAAGTAGGTCTTGCTATGCAACATTTAGGGGCCCTCCTACTGGAGCTTGGGCGTACGATTCTGACATTGAGAATGGCACTGTCTCCGGTGCGTTTTGGGTCATTCTTTTCGTGACCATTCCTCTTTTTCTTGACTTGCGGCTCACTAGCAGTGTGATCTACAGGAATTATCTTATGTGAATGCTGGGCCTGCTGTTTATATATCTCCTTCAGGACCAAATCCTATTATGGTTCAGGCAAGTTTCTTGTCTCATCTATTTTCTAAACTAATTTCTACTTTAATGTAACATTCTACTGGTTTTTTTTGCAGCCTTTTCCTCATCAAACCAGCTCTCTCTTTACTGGTGTGGCTGCCTCATCAAATCCAGTAACCGGACCAGTTGGTTTAGGAACTGCCCCAAGGCACATTAACATTCACATACATGCTGGTGGGTGAAGTTCACTTTTTTTCCACTGGACCTAGCTTCACAATTCTTTTCCATCAAGTTTCATTCTTAATTGCCAGGCACATCACCTTCACCTATGATGTCGTCTGTTGGAAACCAGCGAAGCAATGGCGAAGGAGACCATCACAACAATACTAGCTCAGTTCGGGTACTCCCGGTGAGAAACATCATTGCTGCAGGTGTCCCATCACACACTTCCGGTGAGAATGTTTCTGCTTGGGTAAACAATATGCAAGGAAGAAACCAGATTCCATCTGGTACGTTATCCTACGAACTAAAATTTTCCATTGTCAATGAAATGTTTTACAAGCTCTTCTTCACGTTTCAATTTGGTTCAGAATCTCTCGAGCCAAATACATCTTCAGGCTATGGTGTTTCCATTGCTATGCCTGAGCAGCCTACCAAAATTGCAGCTACTTGCGCACCTGCGGAGTCAAGTTGCTCTGGCTCACTGCCTGACTTACCATCTGAGAGGAGTAACTCGATTGTGTGTCTTCTCTGCAATCTGAGGATTCTTTATTTAATTGTTCACGACGTCTTTGCCTATCACTAATCTACGGTTTTTCAACCAGGGTCAAAGTGATAAAGAGCATTGTGAAGATTTAGGGCATCCAGCTAGCGCCAAAGATATCTCTTGTACTAAAGGACAATCTCCAGCTCTGGGTGGAGAATCCACAAGCAATAGGGAAGATGCTTCCGGTGATGCCAAATCAACAAAGAAGGCTACTCCAGAGATAGCCTCAGCTACGCCACTTGGATTAGGGCTTGGGGGTTTGGACCGTAAGGTAATGAATGAGTTGGAAAGTGGCTAGTCGCTGTTGCCTTTCTTTTTTTTCATTGCTTAGTCATTGTATGTTTTTTTTTGGTTAAAGAAACGAATCAAGCAGTCCAAGGCATTAGGTAAGAACGAAGATAGCGGGACTTCTGCTTCTTCGGTTGAAGGTGTGCAACAGAACAGTGGGACGAGCAGCCAGCAGCTTTTGCAATCTCTCTTTTCTGGTGGTTCTCACTCGGATGAGACTGGCCCGAGACGTGGGCGAGGCTCAGATGATCGGGTAGATGTCTCGAGTGCAATGTCTCAGGTCTTGGAGAGCCCTGTATTGGATGGATTGCTCGCGGGTGTATCCCGACAAGCTGGTGTTGATTCACCAAATATGCTGAGAAACATGCTGCAACAGTTTACCCAGAACCCACAGATCATGAACACAGTCCAACAAATTGCTCAACAGGTGGATGGGCAAGAGATAGAGAATATGATGTCAGGTGGAGCTCAGGGCGAAGCCGGCGGCGGCGGCGGCTTTGATTTCTCTAGAATGGTCCAGCAAATGATGCCTCTAGTCTCGCGTGCTTTTAGCCAAGGAGGGCCATCATCATTTGAACCCGCAATACAACAGCCTGATGATCATCAAACTTTTCAGGTAATATATCTACTCAATCCGGCTTTCGGTTTAGTTTGGGTTTGGATTTTTGAAATCATAGTAACTTGCTATGGTTTTGGTTTGGGGTTTTATTAGAAGAAAGTCAAGTTTCGATTCACATTGCTATTTCGGTTTTTCGGTTTTGCAAATTTAAATTTGCCGAAATTAAACGAAAATAAATTCCGTTCGGTTCTCTGTTTTGAAACTCGAAACCAAAATTAACCAAATTCTTTTTAAAAAAAAATCTGATTAAATCGGGTTTTTGGCTAAATTTGGTTTTTCGGATAAATTCAGGGTTTTCGATTCGGTTAAATTTGGGTATTAGTCAAAACCGATCGAAATTTGGTTAAAACCAGTTTAAAAGTTGTGAAAAACCGGTCTAATTTTGGCATAATGCTGTTAATTAAAACAAAGATTACCTGAGATACGGATTAGTTCGAACCAAACAGAACCAAAATTCTCGGCTAATCGAAGTGAAATTAATATCCTTCCCATCGATTCAGCCGAGCAAACCGAAACCAACCCGAAAACAAAAAACTCGGTTCGGTCCGGTTCTGTTTCTTCGGTTCGGTTAGTAAACGCAAGGCTAATGGATTTCTGAACGGTTTTTTTTTTTCAGTTTCATTTGGATTGAATCGGTTCGGTTTTATTCGGATTGAACACCCTAGATACAAGAACCTTAAACGTCTCTTGGTCTATCTCGTGTAGTGAAAATGTATTTTGTTTTTCTCCCATTTAGGCAAATGTTCTTCAACCCATGGTGCAAATGATTGAGCACTCTGATCCACCCGAAGATGTCTTCCGTGCAATGGTCGAAAACGTTGCGATGAGTCAAGAAGACCTTGCGAACGAGCTCTGCGGCGACGAAGCTCTTGCTCATGTAAGCATCAAAGAGATTAGTTTTTGCTTGTTACAACCTTATTTAAGATTCCTCTTACCGAACTTGTTATTTGGGGAATTTGCAGGAATACGCGGAGTTGCTAAGGCGAGATATCGAAGGCCGGCTACAAGATAATCAAGGTCCATAAGCTACTTGGCAAAAATTGTTTCTATAAGTTTCAGATGTTAAACTATGTGTGTACTTTGTATCAAAAGTTAGGGTTTGAGATGGTCATACTCTGGTGAAGATAATCAACAGTAATTTATCTGGTCTCTAAAGGGCCTATTCAATTTGATATATCCATCTTTGACCACTTTTATTAACTGGCAATTTACATAACGCTCTTATTAATATATTGTTACAGAGCTTTTCAGATTTATTTGGAAAAAACAAAAAATTAACCTGACTATTTACAACTTTGACATTCACGAGTGACTTTAAGTAATTCTTTTAAAAAATTAAGTTACACTATTGCGACATTTTAAATTACACACACAACACCATCGAAAATTATTGTATATTACCTTAAAAAAAATGTAGATAGGGAGAATTATGAAAACTACCATAATTGTATATCTTTTTTATAAGGAATACCATAATTAAAAAAACCTTATGAAAACGACCGGTGGTGGTTAGAGATTATAATAAATGACCAAAATAACCTTAGCTGTATGGAAGAAGAAAAATTACAATTATGGTAGTTTATATTTGTTTTTTTTTTATTTTATTTTGTCATAAACAATCTATTATATGTCTACAAGTTTTGCTTGTTGTCTTCGAGTTTAATTTTAGTCCACGTGTTTTAGTGGTTGACTTTCTCATTTATTTTCTTCAATTTTATATCACAAGTTTTATGATTGTCCATCACTAATTATGTCCATCATTTTATATTTGAATTTATTAAAAAGTATCCATAAATTTTACAATGTTTTATTGTCCATAAGTCCATATTAATTGTCCATAAGTCCATATTAATTGTCTATCAAGTATAAATTTAGCAATGTACAACTGTAAACCGTAAACCTGATGTCTACTTTGAAAAAGAAAAACAAGACTCCAAAAAAAAATAAAACATAAATACCAAAATATCTTATTTACTAGAAGAGTATTATCGTCTTTTTTTATAAGGGTTGTGGTAGTTTATATAAGATGTTGATAATTATGGTATTTTTGATAAGGTTTGAATCAAAATGTCGTATATCCTATAATTTTTTCTTGGATCTATGAACACATTTTTTCTAATCTTGTGTAGGATAATCCAAAGCAAAATTTTATTCATGCTCAAATGAGCTTAATAAGATTGATAAACAATACTGAAAATACAATAGTTCATGAAGAGCTTTATTAGGTGCAAGGAAAATAAAGAAAACGAGAAGCTTTAGGTTGTCACCAAGGTCAGAAATAATTTTACATTGATAATGATTTCCAAAAGTTATTTTTATTTATGCTCATAAAAAAAAATATATATATATATATATATATA
>OVAY01001175.1:0-34280 GCA_900406395.1 Kernera saxatilis
AGAAAGAGGTGGAGATCGTGAATGTGGAGAAAAAAAAATAATTTTTTTTATTTAATAAAAGTGAATTTTTTTTTTAAACAAAATAATAAGTGAATTTTTATTAAAAAAAAATGTAAAAGTTGAGAATATAAGACTTATGACACGTGTCACAAAGAGAGAGTAGCAGTTTTTTTGTAAATTGACTTGTGATTTATTATATTTAGATAATATGTTATATATCAATTTTTTAGCAACCTAAATTTCTATCTAAACCAAAAACAATTTCAACTCGATCCAACGCATCACACGGACCTATATCTGATACATAATAATTTGTGCATATATCACTTTTCCAGAATGTTTGCATTACGCATTAGTAATGCAACTACGATTAAACAACTGGACTCCTCGAAGTTCATAATGTATCTTCCTATAAGTAAATTAAAATATGGCGGTTTAAGATAGCTTTTGTCGTGTCTTTGTTCTACTCTTTTGTTCTACGACACGAACACGTGCCTGTTCTTCTCAAAAACTCTCCAATTATGTGCAAGTTTTGTCCGTTACTTTTTTTCTATCACGCAATCTCACATTACCGTAACCACTTGTCGAATAGGTATTTGTCATTAATTTGTAGCTAAACTCTACATGCGAATGGTAATCATTACGGTAAAGTACAAATTATAAAGAAATACGTCCTGGTCAAACTAACGTATTTTATCTTCTGAGAATAATCTATTAATTAGTGGTAGTATTTACAAAAATATTTATACGCTCAGTGTTCTTTGAGATGGAAAAGAGAGATCTATTTATCTAAATGTTTGAGATGGAAAATTTCTATTAAAATTTTTAAAATCTTTTAATTTATTGATAAATAATTTTTAATATTAATATATCTATGAGCTATAAACCATCTTTTAAAATTAGGACGAATCACATAGTTTAGAAAGGTTTATTAGTTTATTAATTTTGGTGGATTTAAAAATCTACATAAAAATTTAGCTTTATTCAATTGTTGATTTTAAAATCTTATTTAAAATCAAATCTTATTGGTTCAATTATTTGTAAATACTAATTAAAATCTATCATTATTCGTTTAATGATTTATTATTGGATTTCGAAATCCTTGTTTATTTTATATAGATTTGAAATTAAAAAAATAGAAGGATTCAAATCAGTAGGAAAATAATGTTATTTTGAAATTTATATATTTTTATTTCAAAATCAATACATTTTGATTTCAAAATCAATAAAAATTTTAAATTTTATATATATTTATAAATACATAAACCAATAAAATCCTTTTAATATGTTTTAACTTAAGTTTTGGCGGTTGTCGCCAAAAAACAACTCCGTGTCCCGAGCGTTCATCATCAGAATTCTCAGTGATTGCTTAAGGAGTAAAGAGTAAAACCTCAACTTTTATATACACGATTTACAAAAACTTCGCGAATCTAACAACGATTAACAAAATTAACAGTTTTACACTATGCTATTATTATATCCTCTCACAGTCACTACCAGAGTTTTCATCGCTAATATAGTTATAATTACTATTATTATTGTTAATAATATTAATATTATCATTAATAGTATTTAAATTATTATTATTGTTGTCGCCGTGCCACGACCACACGATGTCCTTCAATGCTGGCCGGACTTGTTCTTCGTATAACCTGTTGTACTCCAGAGTGTCTCCCGCCGATTTGCAGAACTCGACGACGGCGACCTCCGGCGCAACCTCGAACACCTCCGCCGTCACCGAGATCTGTCCCTTCCTCCCCTCAGTTTTCCCCTGCATCTTCACCTTGAAATCATTCGTCTTCTTCACTATCATGTTCATCTCCTTCCCAATCCCTTCGATCTTCGCCATTATTTCCGACGCAGACCACCGTGACGTAAACATCGATCTCAGCTTCCTCTTGCTCTCGAATAAGCTCGACAGATCAAATCCCGATGACATGGACGAGATGAATTCGAACGCATTGAAGAATTTGGGCGAAACCGGCGTTTCTTCTTCCCCGTCGCCGTCTCTTCTCTGATTATCGTCGTTGCTCGGCGAATTGATCGGCTCGTCGATTTTGAAAGCTATTGGAGGCGTGAAGCCTTTCCGAAACCACGGCGTACGCATAATCGCCGGAATCGAGATCCGTCTATCGGGATCGACGACGAGAAGTTTCGAAATCAACCTCTTCGCCTCCGGAGGAAACCACGGCGGAAAATCGAAAGCCGCCTTGAAAATCTTCTTGTACATGTTCATCAGATTCTCATCCTGAAACGGCAAGAATCCGGCGAGAAGCACGTACAAGATGACGCCGCACGACCAGATATCCGCCTTAGCGCCGTCGTATCCTTTCTTACGAAGAACCTCCGGCGCCACGTAAGCCGGCGTCCCGCAC
This sequence comes from Kernera saxatilis, assembly GCA_900406395.1. Lineage (NCBI taxonomy): Eukaryota > Viridiplantae > Streptophyta > Magnoliopsida > Brassicales > Brassicaceae > Kernera > Kernera saxatilis. The sequence continues at coordinate 2,376 of OVAY01001175.1, forward strand.
TGCGTGTGGAGCAATCCGTCTTGGAGAAGCTGCTCCGGCAACGCCGAGAGCCCAAAATCGGAGACCTTGAGATCTCCGTTCTCGTCGACGAGCAGATTCTCCGGTTTCAGATCCCGGTGAGAAACGCCTCTGCTGTGGCAGAAATCAACGGCCGAGATCAATTGCTGGAAATATCTACGCGCTGCGTCTTCCTTGAGCTTTCCTCTAGCGACTCTGGCGAAAAGCTCGCCGCCTCTAACGAACTCCATGACGAAAAAGATCTTGGTCTTCGTGGCCATGACTTCTTTCAACTCGACGATGTTGGGATGACGAACGAGCCTCATGATGGAAATCTCGCGCTTGATCTGATCCATCATACCATGCCTCTTCATCACCTGATCCTTGTTGATGATTTTGATGGCGACGCTCTCGCCGCCGATAATCTCCTTGCCGTAATAGACTTTAGCGAAGGTTCCTTTGCCTAGTAGCCTTCCCATCTCATATTTCCCGAACAGAACACGCCGCTCTTCCTCCATTTCAATTGAACGTTTACTTTTTTTTTCCGGTGAAAAAACTCCGAGAAGAAGAAGAAATTGAAGAGTAATTGAGAGAAAATTAGGATTTAGGAAAGAGAAAAGCTGTTGATCCATGAAGTTAAGTCGGGATTGCTGAAGCAAAGAGGAATCCAAGAGCATATACTATGGCTACAGAAGTAGAATGATTCCATATTCAGCAAATACAAATTAATATGAGAGAGAGAGAGAGAGTGGTGATGAATGATGATTGATGATTGATGAAGCTTGAAGGTGGTTAGTTTTATAAGAAACCCAGCAAAGGCAGTTTGAGACGGCCCCTTGGAAAATATATTCAGTGGGGTAATTTTTAGAGATTCCTACACGAAAGAGACTCTCTATCAATGCCGCGGTTTACAGACTCGTAATCCCATTTATAATATCGGTTATTCTCTGGTTTCGAATGGTGATGAAACCGCATCACCGGTGCGATTCCAACCGTAACAAAAATATATACATATACTTATGTATTTATATATTTTTATTATTATTATAATTACATCGCATTTTTCCAACAATTGTCATGTTCACCATTCGGAGCTTCTATCTTTAAAAGTTTATTTTGATGGTTTTTTTACATTAAATATTAAATTATTATTAATTTATGTTACTCTTTCCGTTACACCTTTCTCTTTCTGCATTTAATTTTTTTAATATTAAATACAAATGACTAATGATGTTTTGAGTTTTGTCTTTTCATTAAATGGGATTATATTGTAACTTCCCTGATTTATTTAAGCGAAAATGTTATCTTCCTCATTTTTTCACCCTATAATCTGGCCCTGCTTACATGAGTGGGCAAATGATGCAATCGTCTAGAGCCTACCTTAGTTTTGATTAGTTATTATCCTTTATTAAAAAATATCAGTCATAAACAGTTGTACAAATTTAATAAAATAATTACTAAAAGAGGGTCCAAGTTTTCTGAAAAACCTTTTTTTTTTGTTTATTATTAATTTAAAAGTCATTTTTGGTTGTCTTATTCTAGAGCACCTAATAGGCTTGCGTATCATATTTCAAAATTTATAGTTTATATTTTTTTACTTTATTGCTTTCGCTGAAAAATCGATCCATTTTATATGTGTTGTGTTCGTTGAGAAACCGATCTTTTTATCGGTAAGTTTTACGTTTTATGAACTCGTTCTTTTAAGTTTTTGTGTTCATCGAAAAATCGATCAAAAACATAATCATAAAAATAACTGTTTTCAGAATTCTCCCAAAAACTATTGGAGAAAACCTACCAACAAAAGATCTCTCTTACTCGTTGCTATACTCTTCCATCTATAAGAAATATGTACTCCAGTTTAAATTGAGAGGCAAGTCTCCATACCAACATTTTGCCTTTATACAGTTGCAAATATGTACTTCAATCGGCTTCTTTCTTGTCTTACCACAGTTGTAGTTTATCCAACACAACCAATGTATCATTTGACAATTAGCTCTTTGTATACCCCATGAGACCACCAGTGACAACATTTTTTCAACTGTTACAAGCATTCATACCTCAATAATTATTTGTTAAAGAGGCAATACATGAATATCACCGCTTTAAATTATACTCTCGCTCGTTGTGTTTTTACCTAGTTATTACTACTACTCTCATCTGATAAACTGAGAAACATTCCAAGTTCCAACCAGTTATACTAACCATCTTTTTATTCAACTATTATATAGAATATTGTGATATTTAGATTATAGCACCAAAATTAGTCTAAGCAAACCTAGTGTCGTGATGTGTGGTAGTAGTTGAGTCTTGTTTTTAAACACTTCTGACATTTGTTAAAGGCACCATCGTAATATTCTGGTAAACATATATTTGCGTTGTCTATCGATTTCAAATTTCACATACAAAACTTTTTAGACATTTTGTTAATAGAAATATAGTTCTTCAAGACAATTTCTATTTTTTAAATATAATAACAAAAAATAGCATCATATTTGAAATACCGCATTTAATAATATGAAAACATATTTTTACGAAATATATTTTCAAATTATTTTTATAGTAAAAAAAACGGAATAATTGATAAGATAATATAATTTGATATTTGGAATTAGTACATTCATCGATTTTTAAAAAACTTCGGAATATAATAATGAAAAGGATTATTTTATTAAAAAGGAGGACTATATTTTACGAAAAAGGGACGATACCTGATTGTTTCCGGCATTTATCAGCCAAACTCGAATGGAGTTATTACTATTATTAAAATGAAATTAATGTCAATCATTTCCTTCAAAGCTCCAATGCCTTTTGTCCCCTTCTCCTTTTCTTTGTATAAAATTAATTAATTTTGTACTCCTGGTGTTAAAGACATAATACTAATAAAAAATCTCTTACACTCCTAAACAAAAATAATACCAAAGAAACTAGAGTTTTAATGGTGGTAACGGATTGGACAGCGTAGTTGATTTATGGTTAAAACTGTTTGCTATTGATAATTCACAAGTTTTGGTATGTAGCAGTGTAGATAGCAAAAAACAAAGAAATTTTAGAGAAAAAAATATCAAATTGCAACAAGTCGTTATCAAGTCTAAAAAAGATGTTATAATATGTAGAAAATTAGTATGTCCCATCTGTTGAGGTATATGTGAATGACTGAATGTAATCTAACAGTTCTATACTTATATGGGTGGGTGTGTGTGTATACAGTATTTAGTTGATTTTCAAAAAATCAATCCATTCATATATCTATTGGATTTCAAGACAATCTATAACATCCTTTGTAGACAATAGTCCAAAGAATTTGGTAAAAGAGATTAGTATCGGTGACTGAAATTTCGAGTAGAAACAAATAATGATGACGCAATGGTAGCATTTGTTTGTAGCTATAGTTGGAGAAGATATTTTCTGGGCCGAATATATTATATGCATCTATATTTTAAGGATTTTATGTCGACGGCAAAGGACAAGAAATGCAAGTCAATTTCGTCATGTTGTTTTGGATCTTTGTTTTTGAACATTTGAACTGTAATGATGTTGATTGATTTATTAAAGCTCTAAACACGGTAAGTCTATATATACACGTAGACAGGACAGCACTGCGATTTTGTTAAAATGTGTCGGTCACTAGACCACTGACTAGAAAACCAAGTCATACTCGTTTAATTACATTTACAGCCACACCAATATTCAAACAAACATGTATCACGACACATTATCTTGAAAAGTCTAGCATTATTCGTTTGTGTGGACATCTCTATACTATTGCTTGATTTGGACAAAGGGTATTATCAGCATTTTTTTCTCAAGATATTTTTATTCAGAAATAAAAAAAAAATTAATCATGGAAGAATTCCATGCAACCAATAATGACGAACATCTTTGAACCAATGATGACGAGAGACGGAGCATTTCCGTTGGAAATTTGTCAAATGAAGTATTCAACATTTTTATTAATAAAATAAAAAAAATAAAAAAGAGAAGTGTGAAAAAAGGTTTTTAAATAAAAAATTTTGAAAATTTCAAAAAACTTACTAAATATTTGTTTTTCATTTATTGGTTCTATTTTTTTTCTAAATTAAAATTTAATAATATAATCAAATTATATTAAATTATTAATATTTTATTTTGTTCGAGAAACTCGCTTAGGTTCATGAAAGGGAAATGCTCTAAAATTTTAACAGATATGCATTTACCTTTATATATCATGTATGTGTTCGCTCCTAAGAAATATTGGTAGAATTTTTAATAAATGTAGACGAACTCAACTTCCTGCCTACTAGTTACTGATAATACCCTTGTCCAAATCTAAAATTGCGTTTGTCCTAAATACTTAAATATATTACCCCAAAAAGTATTTGGAAATGCCTAAAATAATCCTAAACGAGCTCAATAATTTTCACAATTGGACGCTTACGTAATTACAACGTCATCTCACTGTCAAATGCCGTATAAAAATGAAATTTCCAGCGTCAGCTTGTCAAACTACAAGTGCAAAAAAAAAGAAAAAAATCATCTCTCTTTCTCTCCCTGTCCTCTCAATCAAACCTTCTGCACAAAGTATAAGGCTTGAAGGTAATCTTACCAAGCTCGGTCTCTCTATCTATGTAGATGTTTCAATATTATAGAAGAAACTCATATTCTCTAATTCTTTATCTATTGTGTTCTTGATTTATTCGAGTGTTGCATCTGGTTTGCATATACCTTGATAGTGTAAGGAAATTTAGAATTCTTGTGTTGCCTTACGGCAGAGTGATTTTGTGCTGGTTTTAGTTTGCACGGTTCTGTTTTTTCCATCCACTTAAGATGCTTTTTTTTGGGGGTCAATCATCCACTTAAATAAATTGAGCCAACAAATATTAATTGACTTTATGTAAACTATACCTTTTTGTATCTCTATTTGTGTAGGAAGAGGCAATATGAATTTGTGGTATATTATTGCTGCAATCGTCTTCTTTGCATCTATACTCATTGGAAAGAAGACGAGAAAGACAAAGAAGAATCTACCTCCTGGACCACCACGACTTCCTATAATCGGCAACTTGCACCAATTGGGATCGAAACCTCACCGTTCGATGTTCAAGTTATCTGAAAAATATGGATCTTTAATGTCCCTCAAGTTTGGAAACGTGTCTACCGTTGTGGCGTCAACTCCAGAGACAGTGAAAGATGTCTTAAAGACATTCGACAGTGATTGTTGTTCACGACCTTATCTGACTTACGCTGCACGATTTACATACAATTTAAACGATCTCGCTTTTTCTCCTTATAGCAAATATTGGAGGGAAGTACGAAAGATGACGGTTCTTGAACTCTACACTGCGAAAAGGGTAAAATCGTTTCGATATATAAGAGAAGAAGAAGTTGATTCCTTCGTCGATTTCATCAAGAAATCTGCTTCATTGGCGAACCCGGTTAACTTGAACAAGAAGTTGATGAAATTGTCAGGAAGTGTGATTTGTAGAGTCGGATTTGGGATAAATCTTAAAGGGAGCAAACTCGAGAATAGTTATGAGGAAGTCATTCAAGGAACCATGGAGGTGTTGGGGAGTTTCGCAGCAGCGGATTACTTCCCGGTTATTGGTCGACTCATCGATAAGCTCACGGGGTTACATAGCAAATGTGAGAAGGTTTTTAAAGCAATGGATTCGTTTTTCGATCAAGCTATAAAGCATCATTTAGAAGATGAGAGTCTCAAAGATGATATCATTGACTTGCTCCTCAAAATGGAAAGGGGGGAGACTGGACTTGGAGAGTTTCAACTTACTCGAAACCACACCAAAGGAATTCTTCTAGTAAGTCATGGAAACTTCTCAATCCATAACTTCATTCTTCACATGTTTCATAAAGTTTAAATCTTGTTTTATTGATTATTACAGAATGTTCTTATTGCTGGAGTAGACACTTCTGGCCACACAATAGCATGGGTGATGACACATTTGATTACAAACCCAAGAGTTATGAAGAAAGCGCAAGCCGAGGTGAGACAAGTGATCAAAAACAAAGACGATATCACAGAAGAAGATATAGAACGACTCGAGTATCTCAAAATGGTGATTAAAGAAACATTTAGGATAAACCCACTTGTGCCACTTCTAATTCCAAGAGAGGCTTCAAAAGATTTAAAGATCGCAGATTATGACATTCCAAAGAAAACATGGATCCATGTCAACATTTGGGCTATTCATAGGAATCCAAACGTTTGGAAAGATCCAGACGCTTTCATCCCCGAGAGGTTTGTGGATAATCAGATTGACTATAAAGGTTTAAACTTTGAGTTGTTGCCGTTTGGTAGCGGAAGGAGAATGTGCCCTGGTCTAGGAATGGGTCTGGCTTTGGTACACTTGACGCTTATCAACCTTCTTTACCGATTCGATTGGAAGCTTCCGGAAGGAATGGAGGTAGAAGATGTTGATCTTGAAGAATCATATGGACTTGTCTGTCCTAAGAAAGTTCCACTTCAACTTATCCCGGTCCTTACCCAGTGGACTTGAGCCGGGTTCAATTTCTATTTTCATGTTCAAAATGTAACCTTTGGAAGTATTTTGAAGGTCTAAACACTATATATCAATAATGTTTGATGAATCAATCGTTTAGCACAGTTTCTCCGGTAACCATCACTTTTTATGACCGTTACTACTGGTTCGAACTAGGTTAACAAATTAATGAACCTTTAGGAGTAGACGAATTGACAAATATGATTAAAGTTTTTCTCCTTTTTTTTCCTTCTCAATGTACTGAGATCAATCACAGTCACTCTTAACTATCAAGGTAAAATATAACGTACACGACATAACGAATGTTACCGGAGTTAAAAAAAAAAAAAACCATTAACACTTCGTTAAAAAACAAGTGACATGAAATTTAAATTAACTTTTAAGTAATATTCACAATGAAATTTCCAGGAAGAAAATTTGAAAAAATCAAACCCACCCAAGAAGTAAAAGTTTCAAAGGTGGTTCCTTACAATGTACTAGTTCGACATTTTTTTTGTTTGTTTTGCAGGAGCCAACAATCAACGACAACAATCAAATCATGATCGTTTCGTAGTTGTTTATTCAACTACACATTTTGGCGATAGGTTTTAGGAACTAGTGACTAATTAAAAATTTTAAACAAATATCAAATTAATTAGATATTGTTAATACATGTCCTTGCACGAGATATAATTTAATTAGTCGACAAAACCAGTTGTTATCGTCGAACACTTTCCTGGACCAGTGACTACAAAACCAAGTCATACTCGTTTAATTACAACCACACCAATATTCAAACAAACATGTACTCCTTATCTTCAAAAATGTAGCATTAATTATTCGTTTGTGTGGACATCTATATTAATAATGAAAGAATTCTATGCAACCACATCCTTGAATCAATGATGACAACGATAGACATAAAATCTTATCAACGGAATTTATGATTTGATTGATAAAGGCTGCTCTTTAAAAATCAAGATTGATGAAGACCCGGAAAAAACTCTCTTTTTAGCAAAGACTTCACGTAAAAACTATCTTATAGACCACACAATAATTCAGACAAAAACAAAAAATAGACCAGACAATAGATACTAGTTTGTTATTATATAATAAAGTATTTTTTGCCGACCAATTTTTTGTGGTTCATTTTGGGTTAGATACCCGTTTGAAAAAAATCCCAAATTATCAGTACTGTCATTTTTATCTGTTATCTCATAGACTGTAAAATATTATAAATGTCACAAAATTCTATCCAAATTATTTAATTTTTTTTTTAAATTATTTTAAAATTTGAATATTCAAGTTACATCTTAATATAAATCCGAACATAAATCATGAACAGTTGGATCCGAAAATCATAATTTTAAAATTCAAATGAAATAGTTGTAAAATGGTGAGTACATATATTTTGAAAATATAGATTTACCCTGAAGTTTATGATGATACGTACGTGTTCGCTCTTAAGGAAATATTATTCTACCCATAAACGATACCCAGAATTCCCTTAAAGAACAGAACAACCTGCATATTTGTGGAATTTTAATAAATATACCGACTAACTCAACTACCTGCTTACTAGTGGAATTACTGATAATTACCCATGTCCAAATCTCTATACATAATACCCCTAAAAATATTTTGAAATGCCTAAAATAATCCTAAACAAAGCTCAAATGTAGCTTTACGAAGTTGACGCTTATGTAATTACAATGTCATATCATGACCAAATACCGTATAAAAAAGAACCACCACTTGCTTGTCACGATACAAGTACAATAAAAAATTCATCATCTTTCTCTTTCTCTCTCCCTCAAATCTTCTGGACAAACTTTCAGGCTTAAAGGTAATCTTACATCAAGTACAATAGATCGGTCTCTCTACCTATGTAGATGTTTCAATATTATAGAAGAAACTCATATTCTCCAATTCTCTGTCTCTGTGTTCTTGCTTATTCGAATGTTTTTTATTTCTTTCTTTCAAGATTTGACTTATTCGAGTGTTGCATCTATTTTGCATGTACCTTGATAGTGTAAGGAAATATAAGAATTCTTGTGTTGCCTTACGGCAGAGTGATTTTTTGGTGGTTTTAGCTTGCGCGGTTCTGTAATTTCCATCCACTTTTTTTTTTTTTTTGGTAAACNTTTTTGGTAAACTCCACTTAAGATGCTTTTTTTTTTTTGGGTTAATGATCCACTTAACATGTTAATTATATTTCCCTTAAACTCAAATAGATTGAGCCAACTACAAATCAATTGCCTTTTTGTATACTATACCTTTTTGTATCTCTTTGTGTGTAGGAAGCAATATGAGTTTGTGGTATATCATTGCTGGAATAGTCTTCTTTGCATCTATACTCATTGCAAAGAAGACGAGAAAGACAAAGAAGAATCTACCTCCTGGACCACCACGACTTCCTATAATCGGCAACTTGCACCAATTGGGATCGAAACCTCACCGTTCGATGTTCAAGTTATCTGAAAAATATGGATCTTTAATGTCCCTCAAGTTTGGAAACGTGTCTACCGTTGTGGCGTCAACTCCAGAGACAGTGAAAGATGTCTTAAAGACGTTCGACATTGATTGTTGTTCGCGACCTTATTTGACTTACGCTGCAAGATTTACATACGATTTAAAGGATCTCGGCTTTTCTCCTTATAGCAAATATTGGAGGGAACTACGAAAGTTGACAGTCATTGAACTCTACACCGCGAAAAGGGTACAGTCGTTTCGACATATAAGAGAAGAAGAAGTTGCCTCCTTCGTCGATTTCATCAAGCAATCTGCTTCATTGGAGAACCCGGTTAACTTCAACCTCAAGTTACTGAAACTGTCAGCAAGTGTGATTTGTAGAGTTGGATTTGGGATAAGTCTTAAAGGGAGTAAACTTGAGAATACTTATGACCAAGTCATTCAAGGAATCATGGAGGTTGTGGGAAGTTTCGCGGCAGCGGATTACTTCCTGGTTATTGGTAGATTGATCGATAGGCTCACGGGGTTGCATAGCAAATGTGAGAAGGTTTTTAAAGCAATGGATACATTCTTCGATCAAGCTATAAAGCGTCATTTAGACGATGAGAGTATTAAAGATGATATCATTCACTTGCTCCTCAAAATGGAAAGAGGAGAGATTGGACTTGGAGAGTTTCAAATTACTCGAAACCATACCAAAGGGATTCTACTGGTAAGTAATGAAAAACTTGTCAATTCAAACCTCATTCTCTAACTTCCTCTTTTTTCTTTGGTTATTACAGAATGTTCTTGCTGCTGGAATAGACACTTCTGCCCAAACTGTGACATGGGTGATGACACATTTGATTACAAACCCAAGAGTTATGAAGAAAGCGCAAGCCGAGGTGAGAGAAGTGATCAAAAACAAAGACGATATCACAGAAGAAGATATAGAACGACTCGAGTATCTCAAAATGGTGATAAAAGAAACACTTAGGATAAACCCACTTGTGCCACTTCTAATTCCAAGAGAGGCTTCGAAAGATTTAAAGATCGCAGGTTATGACATTCCAAAGAAAACATGGATCCATGTCAACATTTGGGCTATTCATAGGAATCCAAACGTTTGGAAAGATCCAGAAGCTTTCATCCCCGAGAGGTTTATGGATAACCCGATTGACTATAAAGGTCTAAACTTTGAGTTGTTGCCGTTTGGTAGCGGAAGGAGAATGTGCCCTGGCATGGGTATGGGTCTGGCTTTGGTACACTTGACTCTTATCAACCTTCTTTACCGATTCGATTGGAAGCTTCCGGAAGGAATGGAGGTAGAAGATGTTGATCTTGAAGAATCATATGGACTTGTCTGTCCCAAGAAAGTTCCACTTCAACTTATCCCGGTCCTTACCCAATGGACTTAACTTTCTAATTATTATTTTCATAGTTCAAGATGTAACCTTTGGAAGTATTTTGAAGGTCTTATCATTATCAATAAGGAAATTGTTTGATGAATCCATCGTTTAGCACATTTTCTTTGATAACCACACAACTTTTTATGACTGCTCTGCTACTAATGGTTCAAACTATTTTAACGAATTAATGAATCTTTAAAAAGTATTTTGGAAGAATGATTACAAATACTTAATCCAATAACACATATATATATAAAAGAATTTACCTAACTGACTAACACTTGAATTCGTTCAAATTCAATTACATTCCTTCTTTCAATAAACCTCCTTTAGTTTCAATTATTGAACCCAGCAGCTAAAAACGAAACTAGACTAAACAAAAAAAAAAGTGGAAAGAGAGAGGAATTTGGAACCTTTCATCGGCCAGGAAAGAGGGATAATGAATCAGCGATCTCAGATTTCGACTTCTTCTTCACCATTAGAGAATTAACGCTTTTGATTTTGAGGTTCTTAATCGTAATTAGGGCCAAAATATGAGTGAAAGATGAGACTTATTTGGGCCAAAATTAGGCCATTTAAACCGGCCCAGTTTTGGAAAAGGCCCTGAAATGACTCGAAATTGCTTCGGCATATATCAGACCCGAAATTTGACGGAAGGTAAGACAATTCAGAGCACAAGTAAGTGAGAGAAAGAGTTGAATCGAGAGCAAGAAGAATGGATCCAGAGCAAGTTGACGAGTTCGTTATGGGTTACTTGAAGAAGAAGGGCTTCAGTGGCGCTGCTAAACGCCTTGAAGAAGTTCTTCAGCAGAACAAGAGCTCGGAGATTGGAAACCACAACAATGGTACCAGCTTCACTGACTATCATAACGATCCTGAGCTCACCAAGCTCATTCGCTCCTTTTCCCAGTAATTTCTCTTCCTCCCTCTCTCTCGCTCTTTCTGGTTTCTGTTTTAATGCGAATTGTTTTTGTATTTTTGGGGAATTTTTTTGTGTGTTTTGAGAATTTTGAAACCGTAAGATTTGTACAAGCAAAATTATGTCAGCGGAAACGTTTCTGAGCATCGACCCAGAATATAATAACACTTTCTGGGTGAAGCTGTTGCGAACCTTTCTATCAATTCCCCTGTCAAATTTTTAGTTTATGAATACATCCCAGTGAGCCTCTGATTCCTTTTTTTTTTGAGGAGGAAATTAGGGTTTTTACTGCTGTGTTTATGAACTTATTTTTTTATGCCGTGTATTTATGGATTTAATTGAGCTGTATTTGTTCCCATTTGCATTTTCTTTGAAAGGGTTACAAAATTGCTCCTGTAGAGCCAATGGTTATTAAATGGGGTTCTTCTGTCTTCCAGATCAGAAGATGATCCAACTCGGTACTGTGAAGGTTACAGCAAACTAAGGTCATGGGCATATAACTCACTGGATCTATATAAGGTTAGCATTTCTTTCACCGTGGCTGTTGCTTAGTTTCACTTTGTATGAAACTTAATCAAACTGATGCGCTGCTTCGAATTTCTAGCACGAATTGCTCCGGGTGATGTATCCGGTGTTTATTCATTGTTACATGGATCTGGTCGGAAAAGGACACACTCAAGAAGGTACTTCTCAAAATACAATTAGACAAACTGAATCTTTCTTAGCTTACGTATTAGATTTTTGAAAGCAGTGGTTTAAGCCATTTAATCACATGGGCAATACTTTACTTGTATTCCAGCGAGAGCCTTCTTTAACAGCTTCCGAAAAGATCATGAAATGATACACTTGCGGGATCTTCAGAAGCTGGAGGGCGTTCTTGCTTCATCTCATCTAGAGGTTTTAAGCTACTTTATATGGTTGTATAATGTTGATAATGGATTTTGTTGTTTCAACTGTCTTGTGATCTTGGTTATTATCAGGAGATGGAGTTTGCTCGTTCTCTTAGACAAAGCAAGGTCAACATCAAAATTTGTCAGGTAAACTTAAGTGAAAAATGACTACTAGCTGTAACAGGCAAATGTTTTAAGGTTTCTGGTCTGATTAGCTGAATTCCATGATTGCAGACCTCTAATATGCTTACTGAATGTTGCAGTATTCATATGATCTGTTGCTTCAGTATCTACATAGGACAGAATCTACTTTAATGCTTGGTATTATTAACGAGCACATCAACTTCCAAGGTAAATGTGTTCCTTTCTCATATATATGCAATAGATGTAGCAGATTTTTGAGTAGAAGATTGAATCCACTGGTTTGTCGTGGGTCATTGTTGCAGTCTACTCGGGACAGCCTAATTCCTCATCTGATGACATAGAGGCTGTCACCATTGTTGGGAGTTTTCAGGACACAGCTAATCACATCAATCAAAAAGAAATACAGTGGGGAGTACGTATTTCTCCTAAAGCTTCTTTTTATCCGGAGGAATACCTGTTGATGCCTCATCCCCGGGAAGATGTTATATTTGCGAACTCATTAGCTACATATGCATTTTTCTGTCATAGTTGCTCGAAGACTCGCTAGAAGATCGCCTTGAGAAGACAGGGGGTCTGCTGTCTGATTCTGAGAAGGGACAAGGAGAAAGTAAAGACGGGGACATGGATGATAGTAAGGTGATATGTAGCTTCAACTTAGATCAGTAATTTTTGAATTGTTAATCCCATATTTACTCGTCAATTGATACCGAATTCAGAAAAGGTCCACCGAAATTGGAAAGCAAGGCTCTTCCATAAAAAAGCTAAAGAAGGACAAGGCAGGAAATGCAACAGCAAAAGTTGCACGACTGGAGACCAGCACGGTGTCACCGGCACCACGTGTAAAACCAGAACTTGCCTTGCCAGTAATGTACTTTCAAATCCCTTAACCATTTTTTGTGTTAGGACGTGATGAAAAAGGAATGAACATGTGTTATCCATGGCCGATGCGTGATTGATTAAAGGAGAAATAATTTTAGCAGCTGTCAGACTTAATCTCTATTAAGTTGAGTTTTTTCCATCTCCAATTTTTCTATGTCAGGTCTACGGAGGTAGAGCAATCGATCCTTGAAGACCTGAGAAACCGTGTGCAGTTGAGTAGTGTCGCAATGCCATCTGTCAGCTTTTATACATTTGTTAATACTCATAACGGGTAATGTCCACCTCTCCTCCTATTTTGTTTCCTTAATCTGAAAACTTGTTCCTCACTCCTTTATCATCACCCAGGTTAAATTGTGCATCTATATCTCATGATGGATCTCTGGTAGCTGGTGGATTCTCAGATTCATCAATAAAGGTATGTTATTCTTGGATGATTGGGATATGTTTCCTTTTCTTGTTTTCTTCCTCTCCTAAATGATGACAATTATGGTGTTCAGGTCTGGGACATGGCGAAGATAGGACAAGCTGGCAGTTGTATGTATTTTCTATGAAACAAATAATTTTTACGGCATTCATTGTGAGAAATTTATTATTGACATACACAATAAAAAATGATATTTCTGTTGTCACAAAAAAAAAAAAAAAAAATTAAGAATGATATTTCTGTCATACATTTCCCTTGTTAGTTTTGTTGATTTTTTCATGATTCTTGTTTGTGTTTTCATGAGAATTTAGTAAGCCGTCTGGTTCCAGGTGCTTTGCAGGGTGAAAATGATACAAATGATCAAATCGTTGGATCAAACGGAAGAAGAAGTTATACATTATTACTGGGTCACTCAGGGCCAGTTTACTCGACCACTTTCAGCCCTCCTGGAGATTTTGTTTTGTCTTCTTCAGCAGATACAACAAGTATGTCTCTGTCCATCACTCTACGTATCAATGTACTTTCTCATTAGTTTGGACCTTTCTTAGTTGCCAACCATGTATTCATAAGTGCAGTACGACTGTGGAGCACAAAACTAAATGCCAATCTCGTATGCTACAAGGGTCATAATTACCCTGTATGGGATGTCCAGGTATAACTGTTCAATTTTACACAATTTTATTACATAAACTGGAAGTTATGGTGGGCGAACATGTATATATACTCTTATCATGGTGCAGTTTAGCCCTTTCGGGCATTACTTTGCAAGCTGTTCTCATGATCGTACTGCGCGGATTTGGTCAATGGATCGAATACAACCTCTGCGGATAATGGCAGGGCATCTATCTGATGTTGATGTGAGCATCTCCCTCATCTTCATTGTTTGGGTGTTAATTTTCAAACGTTAAATAATAGGGACCAGTTTTTAATTCATGCATGGATAGGTTTCTTGATCGTTTTATGCAATTGAAGGCATTAAGTTACGTGTCACAGTTTACAATGGTTTAGCTAACCTTTGCGTGATTTTTTTACTTAGATTGTAGCTGTTTTATTTTAATTGACCATGGCAGTCCTAATTTATAAATCGTCCAGTTTATAGTTGACGCAGAGATTGTTATCTAATTGACTTGACGTCATAAGCTTACGATGGATTACTTAACTATTTGGATCGACTTTAATACAGATGATTGACTTCAATTGCCATTTGGCTGACTACTGATAAGCCTTTTGATGAACTTGTCAAATGCTTTTCGTTTCAGTGTGTACAGTGGCATCCCAATTGTAACTACATTGCAACCGGTTCTAGTGATAAGACAGTTAGACTCTGGGATGTCCAAACAGGGGAATGTGTCCGGATATTCATTGGGCACAGGAGTATGGTTTTATCATTGGCAATGTCACCAGATGGGAGATTTATGGCCTCTGGTGATGAAGATGGCACCATAATGATGTGGGACCTCTCAACAGCTCGCTGCATTACACCTCTCATGGGCCATAATTCATGTGTCTGGAGTCTCTCTTACAGGTGAGAGATCAAGAAAAGAAGCAAATTAGTGAAGCCGTAAACTCCACTTCCGACAATCCAAGAACTACTACAATTTACTACTAACCTGTTTTTATGTTTCAGCGGCGAGGGCTCTCTTTTGGCTTCTGGATCTGCTGACTGCACAGTAAAACTGTGGGACGTCACCTCAAGTACCAAACTGACAAAGGCCGAGGAAAAGTGAGTTTGCTACTTCCAAAGCTGTATTATTGTTCTCTTTGAATAGTAGTTTGTTTTGTTAAAAACGATTTATCATTTGCTGTTGATCAGAAATGGGAACTCGAACAGATTGCGCTCACTCAGGACTTTCCCCACCAAGTCCACACCAGTTCACGCTCTCCGAGTAATTGATTCTCTCTTTACTATAGAATTAGTTCCACCATTTTCGGATTCTCTGCTAAGTCTATCAGCTCGTGCTTGTGAATAACTCAACTCGTTTCCAGAACACTCTGATCTCTTTTTCATCTCTGGATTCTCTGCTTAGTCTATCATCTTGTGTTTGTGAATAAATTAACTTTCCCATCCCGAATATTAATGACTAAAAACTTGATTAGAACTAAAGTTTGAGGGTGTGTGCCAAATAATTGATCGTCCATATAGAACCTTCCTTCCTAGCATTACAAAGCTTGTTGATCAAGCATACGCTAAAGTCGTTTTTTATTTATGTGTTTACATCGTTGCAGTTTTCTCGGAGAAATCTGTTGTTTGCTGCAGGAGCGCTCTCTAAGCCCAGCTGATGAAACCAATGGTATCTGATATTTGGTGCTTTTACACTCTTAGAAGCTGTTGTAGATCAGAAGAAATCAGGTGTAGAATAGTCCTCTTGATACTATCAATATCTCCAAAAGTTTACTTGTTTGTGGCTTTGGTTTCTCATTTCTAAACTCCAAAGGTGTTGAGATTCTATCAGTAAACTACTATTGCATACCTTTGCAACCAATCAGGAATCACTTGGAGCATATTGCTTTGTGGGATTTGCCCAAAATTACCCTTTTGAGTGGCCATCATCACATTGTTCTCTCTTCTTGAATGATTGGTTTCTCCTCTCTTCTTTGGTTTATGGAATATTAGCCCTCATCTTTTGTTTTTTTTTTTTGGGTTTATAATGCTATGAAATTTTCTCTATAAATTTGTCATCCATTGGAGATACTTTCTTTCTATCTTCCGGAGCCCAACAATACATTATACATCTATTGGATATATACAAAGTACTAACAATATTTCATTATTTTGTTGGGGCATTATTGTCTTTTCCAAACTTTTTCAGGCGGTACTTTAATATAAGAAGAACTTGCGAAAATATATTTTCAAAGACATTTTACTACGAAGTTTTGGATGAGACAGAAAATCTACAAAAAGTAGATTTGGTTGATATGTGATAAGACAATTGTTTAAATTTGGAATTATATGCTCGGATGTGTTTCTCGGTCTCTTACATCATCTCTCCAATCCAATTTTCTCGTAAAAAAATTTATTTTCAGAAACAAATAAAGCTAACGTGAAGCATATCTAATCCATTTTTACGGTGATCTTTTTATTTTTATTATTATCTTTGAGGGATCCGAACCCAGCATCGAACTGGAGAGAGAAAAGTTCAATTTGTTTTACCAAATTATACAACCAGCTGACAAACGCAGTCGGCATGACTAATCCCAACAACGAAAGTGTAACCCACCAGGTTAATTCTAGCCGAAGCTCAGTTTCACCTACCAAGAATTTCATGACTTTGTTTTTAGTAGGATTCGAATTCAAGACAAGAGTTTTCTCCATTTTCAAATCAAATCGCCACTAGACCACGACAAATCTGGCGATTAACAGTGTTTTTACATGTTAAACACTAGAAAAATTCTGAAAAGTTAAGAAAGTTTCAAAAACTTGTATCCGGATGAACCAAGTTACATTTTAGTGCTTTTTACTACATGGCACTTACCTAGTTTTAATACATAGCAGTGTTAGATAGAAAACCACAAAAGTTATACAGAACATTTGAAAGAAACCTTGATATGTAAGAAAATCCCTGACCCCAGATTTTAATGAATGAATACAAGTGATGAGAAGAGAAAAAAAAAAACTATACATTCAGGAAAAGTTATGAATAGTTATGCGTCACCATCTGTTTAAAGTAAGATCCAATGTTCTGCATCTTTTGACCATGATTGAT
This sequence comes from Kernera saxatilis, assembly GCA_900406395.1. Classification (NCBI taxonomy): domain Eukaryota; kingdom Viridiplantae; phylum Streptophyta; class Magnoliopsida; order Brassicales; family Brassicaceae; genus Kernera; species Kernera saxatilis. The sequence continues at coordinate 19,666 of OVAY01001175.1, forward strand.
GTAAATTATATCATATAATATTACGTGGGATGTTAGTATACTCATTGGGCAACCATAATAAACTTTGCCAACTCACATTACTTGCCAGTTTAAAATTCTATGATCATTTTATTGCTGATACAAGCAACGAGGGGCTTCCTAAACGGCGAATTGGAGATAGAATAACTTATAAATAACCCCACCAAGTATATCCCCATTATAATTATAAGCAAAACTAAATTTAAAAAAAAAACAAACAAATTAGCTACTAGCAATTGAAAACCTTGATATATACCAGCTTTCCCATTTATGTGTCGGCCATTTGTAACGTTGGATCTACCAACTAAGTCGCAATTCACATTCGGTCAGAAAAAATAACCATTAGATTTGTCGATTTCATTACAAGCTTAAGTAGATCAAATTAGACTGTTTCCTTTCATCCTTTGTTAGATAAATTTATGGTAAACTTTGGAAATGTTAAGTAGTATCTTAGATTGTTACTAACAATTATAGCATATACCCATTAATCGAAGATGTTGATAAAGAAAGAAAAATCTTTACTCAACGCTCAAGTGGGTTTGATCTTTGCCTACGTGGCTTCCAAAAGTGAAGTTCCAATTGGTGGAATAAAGCGACTTTTGTCATGCAACCTAGTTGTACTTCATGATGAAAATTAAGTGGGAAACCAACACTTGACAAATCCACAAAACTCTTTAGACGATAAAGAAGAAGAGCGTGGATGTTTCAAAATCTCTTTTCCTTTAACATTACACAAAAAGAAAAGGTTGATCTCTCTCATAAAGACAAACTATTCTTTATTTCTTTAAGCCATATTATATAGTCTATAATTTCTCACTAAGAAACAAAATATAATGAATCATATATGTATATAATAATGAAACGGATCTAGCCAAAATTTTCAGTAATCAAACGATTATCCCCTGTGTTGTGAGGGGATGCAAATAAGTCTTACGGGTTGAATACTTTTTACTTTTTAGAAATGGTTTATTTTTGCATTGCATGATGGAGTGATAACAGCAAGAACACTTTAGATTAAAGAAGAACTATGATCTAACGAATTAAACGTTGATCTAACGATTAAACGTTCGTTTTCTATTATTTCTAAATCCTAAGCCATTAAGCTTCCTATTTTTTAAACGTAATACAAATTGTTCCTTACTCTAATTATTCTATTATTGAATTTGTGAATGTGCTAAGAAAGTACTTAATTTGAGTGGTTTACAAGTTTGTTCTATGGATGAAGATTTCCCTAGATGAGTTTAATTAGATTCACTAAATAAAAGAATGTGAGAAAGAAGGAGAACAATATACATAATAAGAGACGAAATAAACAAGGAAGAAGAATGAAATAAAGTTATTAAGATTTGTTCTAAGGGCCAAAGTGATTTCTCAAGATCAGGATCTATGTTTACCGAAAACACTTGCTTGACTATTACAAAATCCGAGTAGCGGTTATATACTCTGTAATGAGTTTGAGCTACGGTCCGGTCTTAATAGAGTACAAAAGAAAGGAAAAAGCATATGAAGGAGAGGCCCACAAGAGAAGCTAAAGGAGACAGAAATGGCCACTTACCTCGTGGAGTTACATAAAGTAGACATAAACAGACCTGAAATAATTTAGATGGTCCATTTTCAGTACACTTCTTTTTTAACAGCCTTTTCATTTTATTGCCATTTTCCTCTCTTGTCGTTTCATCAGATGTACTAGTTTCGTAACTGTTTTGAGAACTGCTTCGCTTTGTATCCTCCCCAACTCCTTTTTCTCTATATAAAATAATATAATTAACAAATACTCAGTTATTACATGAATACATGATCATCTTATACATATATAATCCAGGGATTAAACCTCAATATTAAAAAAAAAAAAAAGGCCAAGGGCTAAAGGTTTGTTCTAACCTCATGAATGTATGGACTGGGTTATTGAAGGAAGAAGCAGCCAAAAAAGGAGAGGGTCCTATTATATTTATGTAAGTATTTAGATGGTGGAGTTCCAATCAGCTAGCTTTTAAGTGTTCTGTGAGAATGGTGTGACAGCAAACCAAACCAACCTATCGCTCTCATCTTCATAGTACTTTGGTCCACACTTATTACAAAAACCTAAGAAAATGTTCTACGTGTAGGGTATTGTCTATTCCTTTCTAATACCATCTACTTCTGCTCCCATTCACAGATAAAAACTTCTTTCATACCTATGATAAAGAGAAAGAGATAGAGAGAGAGAGAGAGAGAGAGAGAGAGAGAGAGAGAGAGAGAGACAGAAGAAATCTTCACCTGGAAAAAATTCTGTTCCCTTTTTAGCCCTCATGGACGCTTCGAGGGACAAGCAACTGCCTTCAGATCCCTCTTGCATAGTTTCCTCATCCACAGCTTTTCCATATCAAGATTCTCTAAACCAGAGCCAAGAACAGATTTTCAAAGACGAAGAAACAGACGCTCATGATTCTAGTCAAGAACAGATCAATCAAGAACTCAATCTCATCGACTGCATAGACACGAGTATCGATGTTTATAACGGATCTACTACATCCACAGAACAAAAGCTTTTCTCATGTAACTACTGTCAAAGAACTTTCTATAGCTCGCAAGCACTTGGTGGTCACCAAAACGCACACAAGAGAGAGAGGACGTTGGCAAAGAGAGGGCAACGGATGATGGCATCAGCCTCGGCTTTTGGACATCCTTACGGTTTCTCTCCAGTTCCTTTCCATGGACAATACAACAACAGGTCGTTGGGGATTCAAGCGCATTCGATGAGCCACAAGCAAAGTTCATTTAACGGGTTTGGTGGTCAATATGGTCAGATCAACTGGTCAAGACTACCAATTGATCAACAACCAGCCATTGGTAAACTTTCTTCAATGGAGAATTTTCATCATCATCAGCAGCAGCAGCAGATGATGATGATGATGGCTCCTTCAGTAAATTCGCGGTCCAATAACATGGGTAGACCACCAAGCAACATAGGAAGGATTCTAGTAGGGTCACCGACTCTTGAACAATGGCGAGGAGATGGAGGATTGTTAAGTACTAATCAGGAAGAGAAACAGAAGCTTGACTTGTCCCTCAAGCTCTGAGATTCTTTTTCTTGATTCTTCTATTTAGTATCTTTTACTGTGCTTTCATGTGATTGTTATCATTTGGTACTCTTATGTGTATATTTATGTCTAGACGTCTAGTAAAGATTTCTAATGTACATCTTTTCACATATCTACTTGGTCTGAGAATTTTTGATTAAACATAAATGGATTTCAGGCAGACACCCAACAACCGTATAAAGTAGTTCTAATTCCTAGAATTGGAAAGGAAATGTGTATAGAGTAAGGGAAAAAAAAGAGAAGAAAAGAGAAGATATTGAGATCTGTGGGAAGATTTGGTTTCATAGTCACAAGAAAAGGAAATAATATTATAATGTCAAAGTTGGCTTACCTAAAAGTTAGAATCATTCTATTTATTTAAAACCGGCTAACAGGACACTCAAACAGAACAAAACAGCTATAATAAAAAGAAGACAGTTGCTGTGTAGGATTGATTGTGACACTAAAAGCAAAGAGTACTAGAAGAAATTTTGAAACACACTATCTTCAAACATATCACTAGGCATAATTAACTACAGTAAGCAAGAAAAAAAAAAGCATCAAACAATAAAGTATCCAAGGCTTCTTTTTGTTAGACCCCAAATTGGTGTACACCAAATTAGGACTTATTCCATATGTTAGAAAACATTAAAAGAAAAAAAATTGCCAAAGATGTTGCTTTCATCACCAAAGACTTTCACGTGTTTTTTCCACAAATGGTCGAAGATAATTGAATCAAATAAGTCTCTGTCATATCATTTTTTTTCACCAGTAGTAAACATTTTTAGTCCAAGAAAGATATGCTTGTTTTGTATCCACCGAGAACAGACAAAATCGTCACTCGTCAGAATGAACCAAAAGTCATACAGTTCCGTGAATAAGTCCAAAACATGTAATGTAACAAACCTGACGAGCCCTTCGATTTATCTTCATCTTCTTGTTTATTACAATTTGGCCCCAAACTTTTCCTACACATTTTCGGGAGCATAGACTTTCACAGAAACCAATAAGCTTTGCAACCGTCACCGGGAGAAGCGGCAAGGGAGGTTCACCGGAGGCGACGGGATGGTCGAGGGTGATTTTGTAAAATGAGTATAGCTATGTTTGGGCCAAAAGGCCCATAATAACTAAAAATGAGTACGCAAAAAAAATACATTCTCCTAAAGTTTTGAAGGCCCAGTGAGGGCCTATGTAATCCTAAATCACTAGATTCCAAATTTTATCGGAATGACATAATTTGTTTTTTTGGATAAAAGTGACATAATTTACCTGTCTCTGCTGTTTGGGAAAAAAGTTGCTCTGCCTTGCTTTAGAGGAACACCATTTTATACTATCTGACATCACATACAAAATCCGACTAATTTTAAGGTGAACTAACTTAGCGGAAAAAAACAAGTTATCAGATTAATCCTGAACTGAAGTTTAGTCTCGTTTACCAAAATATCTCATAACTTTGTTTTTTGGTAGGAATTTAATTCAGTGTAGAAATATTGGTACTTCTTTTCCAAAATTATTCAAACGAAGATAAATTTGGCGAATATATGAATCTTTCTATATGGATTTGTTGGAAGTGATCGGCCTATAACGCCGTTGCTTCGACCTCTTTTTCTTTCATATGATTATAGATTGTAAAGATTAGTCTATATTTCCTTTTCGTTTATTAATCTCTGTTGACTATATACAAAGAAATTTTCATTTATGAGTCTCTGACTATTAGTGTTAACCATAACCAACAACAAAACTTTTTGTAAATTATGATAAACATGGTAATTGACAAAATAATCAGTAGTTGACTATAATAATTATGTACACAACTTGTTGATCTTCAAAGTCGTTCTACAAATGGCCAAGGGTAAATTAGTTGTCGTAATCATTAAATAGACATAGTTTGTTGACCTTTTAGAAGCCACCTTTTCAGAATTAATATATCGAGTATTGAACAAACCAACCTCTGATTTAATGTTAAATTACCTTTCTAATACTATGATATAGTTATCTTTAGAATTCGGTGGGAAAAAAAAAACGTATCTTTAGAAGAATGATCAAGTACCAAATTAATATATCTTCCGAGTCTAATGTTCATTCCACTAGCTTTATCTCTAATTCTTTTCTTTTTTTAATAAAAACAATTCTTTTGTTTGATATTTTTTTCTACGAATACTCGTTATATATAAACTAAACTACACGATACGGCTAAATCGTTTGTGAAGAGTCCACTAATACAAATTGTGTGAAATCCCCAGTGCCAAGTACATTATAGATAAAGTTTTTTGTTGATTGTTTTACATGAAATTATAAGCTTTTTCTTATAATTTCAAATTTTTAATGAAAGTATTTAACAAAAAATCTAACCTCAAAATCAAAATAAATTCGTACCTTACATAATTATAATATGTGCGGATCCGTGAATTGTCCTTTGCTATTAGGGTCTTGAAATCTGGAAGCAAAACTAAATATGTTAATCCAGATTAAATACAAACCAGTTTGGGGTCGTTTAAAATCAGTCTAAAGTTTGCAAGTGGCAGGTCAGCGTAATTATGTTGTCAACTTCACGCCCCAACAGCGAGTCATAGGTTGCTTTGAACGTACACAAAGACACAACTCCTGAGACATGGCTCGTGGCTTTGTCGATTTCTATTTATTTCATATACCTATTTTACCCTCCTCTTCCTCATTTATTACACAATCTACCACCCGATTTCTATTAATTGATAACAAACAAAAACTTATTTAATCAGAACTAGTATATTGCTTACTATCAAGTATACATCATGGAAATATATAAGTAATTATTTAGAAAGCCATGGATATGATTATACATATGACATACGTATTATTAATGTTCAAAATTTTGTTAATCGTTAATCTGAGTTTGGGCATGATCTAGCGACTGAATCAATTAACAAGAATTTGTTTTCCATATTCATTGTATTTAATCAATCTACAAATTAAAAATATAATGTTAAATACAATATCTAATATATTTTTATATTTTTAACCACTTATATATATATAAAAAAATATATATTAATCATTTGTCTAGACCATCTAGGAAAAATAGAGTTGATTTTCTGTTGACCAATATTTTGATAGATTTGGTTAAAATTGGAGAGCTCATGTGATTTTGGCCGCCAAACAGTTATCTAAAGGTGTCGACGGTCGATTTTTACTATCAGTACGACTAATTAAAATTCATGTGCACTTTTGCACTCTTCTCAGCTCTCATTCAAGTAGTCCTCGTTGGCGTCGTTGACGTGAAAACGCCAATTGATTAATATTGGGGCAAAACGTAAAAAAATGTAATTTTATAGGGGCTACAACAAACAATCTGTGCCCTAAACAAAATGAGCCAAGGATGACAGAAAGCAGAAAAGAATGTAGCTAGCTTTTAAAGAAAGAAGGAAACATCAGAAGCTTCTCTCTCAGATTGACAGAAGATCACAAAGAATAAGATTCTTCTCTCAATTTGTTTATTTTCTTAAAACCTTTGAATCTTTCAAGGCTCCTTTCCTTTTTCGGTCGGTTAAAGAAGATGTTGTGTAGAATGGTAGTGGTGACCGGCCGGAAGAAGAGAGCCGGTTCGGTTCCGGTTTATCTGAATGTATACGATCTCACACCCATCAATGGCTACGCTTACTGGTTAGGACTCGGGATCTACCACTCTGGTGTTGAAGGTATCGCCTTTCTCTCTCCCTTTTTTCTGAGCTTTTCCTCGGAAATTATTGGTGGGTTTTGGTTAAAGCTTACAACTTTTGAACTGGGGATTGAAACTACCCATCGTTGTTTAAAACCCATTTGAGAGGAAAATTTAGCTACTTTTGAATGGAGATTTGATTCAGCTTAAGCTGTTTCGTTGAAGTAAGAAGCTTTTAGTTTGATGTTTGTTGGCTTGTTTGTTTGTAGAAATTGAAATTGACCGGTTTCACTTTCAGTAGATTCCAAAATGGGAAACTTTTTGACTCATTTAAGATCAGCTCTTCTGATTTTCTATGACTAAATAATCAGAACCGGGTTTTATATGACTTTTAAATTGAATTGTGAATTAACTTATTATATATGTCTGTCCAAAACGAAGGATGTTTATTATTAAGATCTAGTTGTAGTTTTTGTTTGCTTCCTAAAGAAAGGGAAACAAAGATGTTGTATTGATATTGTGTTATCAATTGTTTGGTTAGTTCATGGGATTGAATACGGTTTCGGAGCTCACGAGCATTCAACCACGGGGATTTTCGAGGTGGAACCGAAGCAATGTCCCGGTTTCACATTCAGGAAGTCTATTTTGATCGGAAGAACTGATTTGGATCCTGAAAAAGTCCGTGCCTTTATGGAGAAACTTGCGGAAGAGTATAGCGGAAACACTTACCATCTCATCACAAAAAACTGCAATCACTTCTGCAACGACGTTTGTGTTCAATTGACACGGAGATCTATCCCTAGCTGGGTTAACCGTCTTGCTCGCTTCGGTAAGAAGAAACAAAACAGAACATTTGGTTTTTACTCTGTTTTGGTAAAAAGCTCATAACTTTATGTTTGTATTTGCCTTTAGGTTTGTTCTGCAACTGTGTTCTGCCGGCAGAGCTGAACGAGACAAAGGTGAGGCAGGTGAGATCAAAGGAGGAGAAGATTCCAGAAGCAGAAAAGAAAAAACTCCGGAGCAGATCAAGTAGATTTCCACCTAGCCCTTCTCTTTCTTCGTCGGGTTCTTTAAACCGAAGCAGAAGAGGGGAAAGGAGAAGACAATGTCTTCCTCCATCACCAACTGTGAGTGCCTAGCTCTAGTCCTAGTAAACTTATACCCTCTGTTTGTTTCGCAGCTCGATTCGGTAGTAATGGTCCAAAGAAGTTGTGTTTTACGCGACAAGATGTGGTTAAAACTATAGATTGAACAAACATTTTCTTGATGGTAACTACACATTACTTATTTTGAACTATGAAACTATAAAGTATAGTGAAGTCAAGTCCATTGGGTAAGGACCGGGATAAGTTGAAGTGGAACTTTCTTAGGACAGACAAGTCCATATGATTCTTCAAGATCAACATCTTCTACCTTCATTCCTTCCGGAAGCTTCCAATCGAATCGGTAAAGAAGATTGATAAGAGTCAAGTGTACCAAAGCCAGACCCATACCCATGCCAGGGCACATTCTCCTTCCGCTACCAAACGGCAACAGCTCAAAGTTTAGACCTTTATAGTCAATGGGGTTATCCATAAACCTTTCTGGAATGAAAGCTTCTGGGTCTTTCCAAACGCTTGGATTCATATGAACAGCCCAAATGTTGACATGGATCCATGTTTTCTTTGGAATGTCGTAACCTGCGATCTTCACATCTTTTGTAGCCTCTCTTGGAACTAGAAGTGGCACAAGCGGTGTTATCCTAAACATCTCTTTAATCACCATTTTCAGATACTCAAGTCGTTCTATGTCGTCTTCGGTGATATCGTCCTTGTTTTTGATCACTTCTCTCACCTCGGCTTGCACTTTCTTCAGAACTCTTGGGTTTGTAATCAAATGTGCCATCACCCACGTCACGGTTTGGGCAGAAGTGTCTATTCCAGCAGTAAGAACATTCTGTAATAATAATAAAAAAACAATAAGTTAGAGAATGAGGTTAGAATTGAGAAGTTTTTAATTACTTACCAGAAGAATTCCCTTAGTGTGGTTTCGAGTAAGTTGAAACTCTCCAAGTCCAATCTCTCCCCTTTCCATCTTGAGGAGCAAGTCAATGATATCATCCTTAATACTCTCATCTTCTAGATGATGCTTTATAGCTTGATCGAAAAACGAATCCATTGCTTCAAAAACCTTTTCACATTTAGCACGTAAACCTGTGAGACTATCGATGATTCTGCCAATAACCGGGAAGTAATCCGCTGCTGCTAGACTCCCCAACACCTCCATAGCTTGTACAATGACTTGGTCATAAGTGTTCTCAAGTTTACTCCCTTTAAGTCTTATCCCAAATCCAACTCTACAAATCACACTTCCAGACAGTTTCAGTAACTTTTGGTTGAAGTTAACCGGCTTCTCCAATGAAGCAGATTGCTTGATGAATTCGACGAAGGAGGCAACTTCTTCTTCTCTTACATGTCGAAACGATTTCACCCTTTTCGCCGTGTAGAGTTCAACAACCGTCATCTTTCGTACTTCCCTCCAATATTTGTTGTAAGGAGAAAAGACGAGATCGTTTAAATTGTATGTGATTCTTGCAGGATAAGTCATATAAGGTCGTGAACAACAGTCTAAGTCGAATGTTTTCAAGACTTCCTTCACCGTCTCTGGTGTAGAAGCCACAACGGTAGATACACTTCCCAGCTTCAGGGACATTAGAGAACCGTATTTTTCAGATAATTTGAACATCGAACGGTGAGGTTTCGATCCCAATTGGTGCAAGTTGCCAATTATAGGAAGTCTCGGTGGTCCAGGAGGTAGATTCTTCCGATTCTTCTTCGTCTTTCTCATGTTCTTTGCAATAAGTATAGATGCAAAGAAGACGAATGCTACAATGATATACCACAAACTCATTTTCAAGTTGGGGAACAAAATCTTCCTTGTTAGCGTCTCCCTACCAAAACAAAGAAGACGAGAGTTTACAGTACGTTCAGAGAAAGAAGATTGGAATTCTCGGATCCGGATCTGGGTATTTTGATTTAAAGTCCGGGTATTCGGATCCGGTCTCGATTAGTTTGAATACTTCAAATTAGAATATCACCAAAATTATTATAAATTAAAAAAAATTCCAGAGTTTTTTTTTTAGAATGATTATAACAAATATGTTCAAAAATATTGTGAACATAAATTTGAAAATTTTATTTGATATTTTCTATTTTTATTTATTTAATATTTAATATTTTAAGATATTTTTAGCAGATCCGGTTTCGGATAATTGTATGTAGGCCGGCTTAGACCCGACCTTAGATAAGTAAGGGCTTCTGGGCCGTAAAGTATATACGAAATTTAGGGGCCAATTTATTTACAAAATATTGCAGTTGTGGTGGTAAGGACGTTGTAATTACATAAAACAACCAAGAGTCATCAGTCATCACTCTGCCGTAAGCCAAAACAAGAAGACTTCACCTAAATCGAATGGCTAGAGAAAACACTGAGTAATAAACAAAGATAAATATAAGAGAATATGATGATCAGAAACATCTAGAGAGAGATCCGTAATATTACCTTAAACTTTGTGCGGAAGTGTTACACTGAGGGAGAGGGAGAGAGAGGCCTAGAGTGAATTATGTATTGTGTTTGTTTTTGTGATTCTCAGAACTGAGAAGAGACGCAAGATATGTGTGGCTGCGTCGAATGCTTCCAAGTATGTGGCTTCGTGGAATCCTTTCAAGATTTTCTTTTCTAATGAAGCCAAAATAGTGAAATACCTATTGAAATTGATGCCCACACAAATTTTGTTAGCGTTTTGATGATAAGATTGTAAGTTTGTAACTTGTATTTTACTGTTGTATGTCTGTTTTCTATTAGGTAAGTGCTAAGCTAAGAAATAGTTAAAAAATCATCATCTAACACCTCAACATCTCTCTCTCTCTCCTACAAAATACTCCCTTCCGATTTCCTTCACCAGTTTGACAAACTCGAGCCTTTTTGGCAGAGGCAATGGCACATAAGGTAATCGAAAAACCGGCCTCGCAACTCCTAACTGAGCCAAAGCAGTGTTAAAGCTTTGAGTTCAACGCCGAGCTTCTAGCTTCAAACATTAACTTCCTCATCAAACCCGGAACTAAATTGCTAGTAACCGATATAACTCCAGTCGCACCGTCTAGAATCATGGCACTGATCATCATTTCCACTCCACACAACAATTCCTGTTTCTATCGTCAAGGCTGCGCATTGGGAGATTGTACAACAGCTGCTTTCGGAGAGACCCATCTAGCATTCCTTCTGTGTGATGAGCAAATAAAGCAGAGCATATTCACAATTTAGGCAACTTAAGATGTCCGATAATAGTTTCGCAATAACTCAGAGAGCATAAGACTATCTATTGGTCTAAACAGCTAAAGGATATTAATCCAGCCAATTGATATCCGATTCTTTCCAGAAATAGAAACTGACTGCTTTTTTCCAAACCTATTCCGTTTATCCATGTACTTTTGACACTTTCAAATCCAAATCATCAGGTGGTTCAAATATTTCAATTCTAATTTACCCTAGAACACAGAAACAGATTCGCAACAAACCCAATTCCAGAAACTTGTATAATCCCAAAGATAAATTCCAAAGAGTTACAGATATGGGCGTGGATAAAAAAGAGAGAGAGGAACCTCTTGATGTGGCCGAGGGAAATGGAGTGCAGAGTCAATGGAGGTCAAGCCATAACCTTTCAGAGCTGCCAATTCAACCGGAACCCTAGTAGATTGGAGGCGGTGATAATAATAGTGGGACACTATCGATAATCGAAGCGGGGAATGTAGCAACGAGGCCAAAATCGATTGAGCTCCGGCGGTAGTGAGTGAGCATGCTGAAGTCAGATTCCGGCAGAAAGTAATAGAGCTTTCTAAGGAGGAAGAAAATGGCGGGAGAGAAGTATTTAGAAGAAAGCCCGAAACAGATGGAAGAAGAAGAACCCAAAGTCTACTTTTAGGGTTTTTTCTTTTCTCTTCTTCCTCACTATTTGCTGCGATTCTATATAGAGAGACGTTGACAGTGTTTATTTTTTTCTTTTTTTAACTCCGTTATTTTGACGTTAACGGCGTTAATAACTCCGTTATTTTGACGTTAACGGTGTTAATAACTCTGTTATAATTCTGTTTCACTAAATTGGGTTGTTTGACCCAAAAAAAAAAAAAAAAAAGGGTTGACATTGGGTTCACGGNCCAAAAAAAAAAAAAAAAAAGGGTTGACATTCGGTTCACGGACGTAACAAACACGCGCACTTCATGCGCGTAGGATTTCAATTATAGTTGTAGATCATTTCTGTTTATAAATATTGTTTTAACGGAAAAAAAAAAGTTCGTAACTAATTCCTCGTTATATGTTTTTTTTTTTTTTTTAGAAAAGTTCATCGTTTTTTTTTTCAGGCAAAGATAACCTTTTATATAATTTGAGAAGTCGGAAAAAAAAAATATAATTTGAGAAGTCATAATATCATTGATATAATCAGATTATAAACCAAACATGAGGATAAATACAACAAGAGTAGAAAGAAGGATTAGTTTTTGTTGGTCCTAACTTTGCAAGCATATGAGCAACCTCATTACATTGACGATTAGCAAATACAAAGCTGATGTTGTGATATTTGGAAGCCCATAATCTGATGTTGTGGCATAGATTATCCAGTGCGAAGTTCCATTGATGATACTTGTAAGGACTTGACAATCTCCTTCAAACGAAACTGTGGAAAAGCCCATAAAAGGTACAATCTGTGTGACAAGTATCAAGACTTTTCCTTCAGCCTCTAAAGGAGATTGTGGCCCATCCCAAATCCACTGAACCCCATACGGTGGTGAACCAAGTTGGTCTCTTGAAATCCATCTTCCATAGACTCGTTCAGTAACGGGATTGAAACTCGCATCATAATTACATTTAACCCAATCTCGAGAAAGTCGAACGCAGGTTCGTTGTGATGAAACATGTGAACAACCAGGTTATGTGGAAGACGAGTCGAGACGTGAATCAACGTGGTTGTTGTTTTGCGTTTTAATTTTCAGCCACTCGAAAAGTTCATCGTTATATTTCACCACTCATCTTCGTAATTTTGATGTTCTATAGTGTTACCAATCGAAATTGTAGTTTTATAAATCCTATAAGCACATAAATTGACCCGTGTCTGCCAAAGAAACAAGTTGCCATGCCATGACATTATTACGAAATGATATTTTTGAGTATCTTGATGTGTATATCTCTAGTTAGCAAATAAAGCACAACATATTCACAGTTTAGGCAAGACAGAGCATCGAGTTATGATGTCTGATAATATTTTCGCATAACTCGGCCACTCATAGATCATAAGACTATGTCTCCAAAACACCAATTGGTCTAAACAAGTATACAGATACGAAACAAACCCAGTTCTAGAAACTGTATAATCCCAAAGATAAACTCCAAAGAGTTACAGATATGGGCAGAGAGAGGAACATCTTGTAGCCCTCGAATTGATGTGGCCGAAGGAAATGGAGTGCAGATTTAATGGAGGTCAAGCCATAACCTTTCAGAGCTGCCATCTTTCAACGGAAAACTAGAAAACCCCTAAATTCAACCGGAACCCTAGTAGAGTCAAATTTGAAATCGGTTGGAGGGGCAAAATCCGATTGATTCTCCGGCGGTAGTGGGTGAGCATGCTGACGTCAGATTCCGGCAAAAAGAAATGGAGGTTTCTGAGGAAGAAGAAAGCGCCGAGAAGATATTAAAAAAAATAAATAAATAATGCAAAGGAATCTACTTTAGGGTTTTCACCATTTGCCACGTGGAATAAATATTTTAATTTATAAACTGAGACGTTAACGGTGTTAATAACTCCGTTATTTTAACGTTAACAGCGTTAATAACTCCGTTATTTTGATGTTAACAGCGTTAAAAACACCGTTATAGTTCAATTTAATTTAAATTGGGCTAAAAGGGTAGAGATCGGCCCACGCGTGTATGTTACGATGCGCACCTCCTGTGCGTAGGAATGCGTTTTAAAATCAAATTTTAAGGTTTGAAAATTTTCGTAAAATCAAAGTTTCTAGAAAAATTATATTTTATTTCGCAACTAAAAATTGAACAATCTGAATATCATATATTTCTCAAAATAAATACGTCAGGACAAACATTTCGAATTAACGGATCGTAGGCAGAAGAAATTGTCATATTCCCCATTTAATATATGAACGCAAAAATGGCCCCATTGCATATTTGTTTGGGCTCACCGAAGTAGATGAGAATTTAAGAAAGAAGGTAATAAAACATGTTTAAAATTCAGTAGAACACATAAATAGGCATAATATACATTAGACGGTTTAGAAGAAAACAGATATATTGCTGTTTCACTACCCAAATTTAAATCCACATAATAGATGTTATGTTATTGAGAAAAAACTAGTGTTAAATATTTCTTTGCTTTGAAAATAAATATTGAGAGTACATGGCAAAAATTGATAACCTAGAGTGTCATTCCCAGCTTTGATTGGGTTGGAACCCCCACCATGGTAATTGCTTAAAATGTGGTGTTGTAAGCACCAAAGTAGAAGTAAATAGAAAAACTATTCAGAATTCATACTTGATCTAAGGCACCTTCAAAAGCATATCGCATGAGGAAAAAAATACCATAAATAAATTAAAAACAAAAAATACACTAACCGAAAAAAAAACATACAAAAAACAACGAGGAATTGGATGTTAGTGAAAAGGGGTTTCACCACATAAGGCCATGTTTGGTCGTTTTTCAAACCAACACCTTCACATGAGATTCTACATTGCTCAACACCATCATTCTCTTCTCCATTATTGCCTTTGACCACTTTCTTACTTAATTATTTTTAATTTTATTTTCTATCTATTATATATATATATATATATATATATATATATATATATATATATATATA
>OVAY01001176.1:0-34256 GCA_900406395.1 Kernera saxatilis
AGCGTCATCGTGCATCTCTGGACATTCTCTCAACACCTCTATATACCACCATGTCTTCATCTTCTCTTTATAGAAAATAAATTGAAACCCCAAGTGACACCGTCATCACCAAATTGCAGGAGATTTGCTTTGTTGTTGAGAGGGACTGGTGTACAGAACGCATTAACTCCAATTTCTCTTCGGCATCGAAATCCCAGCATCATCTTTATCATATCAAATCTACTCTGCCCAGATGCAAAACCCATGAAACAAAAGAGAAAAGCACACCAAAAGTAACGGTGCCGGCACCAAGCGGCACCGGTCACCGACCGGAACAAGCCGGAGAAGAAGTCGGACTAAGCCGAAGACTGAAGTCGCACGCGGCGAAGGAGAAACCCGACTATGCGGGAGAGAACTTTCTCCNGAACTTTCTCCCTCTAAAAGCCAGAGAAAGAACTGTTTTGGTTTAATCGGATAAAATTAAAATTATTTTAGATAATTCAGATCGGCTTAGACTAATCTAGTGGACTGGCTTGATTTGGCCCAAAACATTTTTCTTTTATATTAAACAAGTTGGGCCAAGCCCATAAAGTCAAAAGGTGACAAAGTAAAACGCACAGCTTCAATGTCTTCTCTTCTTCTGTTTTTCAATCGCACGAAACCCTAATAATGACGCTGATGATTGACGGCGACTCGACCCACAATTTCATTGACGGGCTAGTGACAAGTAAACAAGTTAGGATTGATGATAATGGAGACTTGACGATAAACATGGTGAAGATGATGCGACGGTGAGGACGATGAAGACGGTGAAAACGACATTGAAGATGTCGGCAGTAGCTGATGAAGACGGTGAAGTGGTTTACAGTTTTCGGTTAACCGTTCGGTTCGGTATTTTCGGTTTGGTTAAATATCTCAAGCCTAGTAACCACTTTGGATAAAAAGAACGAGGAGGAATGTCATGTTACTCAAAATTTTATCGTTTACATGTAAATTTTACCATCTAGAAGTAAACTCCTATTTTCGTCCCTTTTAAATAGGAGTTTAAATAGTTTTATTTTTTACCATCTAGAAGTAAATTTTACCATCTAGAAGTAAAAATAGTTTTTTTTTTTTTTTTTAAACTCCTATTTTTTAAAAGAATATATAAAAAATATAAACTCCTATTTTTTTTTGAAAAAAATAAAAAAATAAAAAAATAGTTTTTTTTTGTCAACCACATATTTTAATTAAAATAACACTTCTTGATTCCGCTAGAAGAAACTCCTATTTTCGTTTCATATATGTGTCAAAAAAATTGTTTTTTTTGTTAGAAAAGAAAAGTTATTACTAGTATTTTGGATTTACTTACTAGTATTACTTATGCGTTACAAGTGGTTTCTTTTATTTTGAAATAAAATTTGGAAAAAAAAAATCGGTTAATAGTGACAAAATTAGAGTAGGGAGTGAGTGGAGGCAAATAAATCATGCTTTCCATGTTCCACATATAATATGGACAAAAAAAATTATAAAAGCCATCGGCGACATTAGCGTGCGTCGAAAGTTCCAAGTCCGTCGTACGTCGAGCGATGTGGAATATTAAAAAGCTTTTGGAGTTGCAAGTCCTCCTTTTTCAGAACCGGTCAAAATTGGCTTCCTAATTTAACAATATATTCTTTTCACTGAAAGTTCAATAGACGATAATATATAAACACATCACTTGTGCAAATTAGTAAGATCAAATTAACTCACAAGAATCATCACATTCGCAACATATAGATATATCTCTAGAAAGAGTACTGAAAGAGAGATGGCTCCTTCGCACACGATGGCCGGAGGCAACGGTCCGGACAGCTACAGTCAGCACTCAACGTATCAGGTTGGTTATTTTGTTATGGGTCGGTCTATGAAAAAACTAATTTATGGTGGTTTAATGCTTGAAAGATTCACCATGTTCGTTGAAATACCAAATTCGAAATTTTTTACTGCGATTTCAATCATGGTTGATCAATATAGATTTCTAAAATAGTCAAAAAAGAACTTGATTTTTTGTTAATTTTTTTTTGTTTTTTATGTTAATTTTCGTTAAAACTACTCAACGTTTATATTCACCTTTGAGTAAATTTAAAAGCAACGAAACTTTGAATCTAATAAACGTTGTCTATTCATGATGGAATTGGATTATTGTAGAGAGCATTGCTTGAAGTCGCAAAGGAAAAGATCAATGGAGCCATCTCCACCAAACTCGACATCAGCTCAGCTTCCAATCGCTTTAACATAGCAGATTTTGGTTGTGCCACTGGACCTAACACGTTCCTTGCAGTACAAAACATAATACATGCTGTGGAAGAAAAGTATCGTAAAGAAACTCAGCTAAATCCTGACGATAACATTGAGTTCCAAGTTCTCTTTAACGATCATTCGAACAATGATTTCAACACTCTTTTCCAAACACTCCCTTCGACCAAAAGATACTTTGTTGCTGGAGTTCCGGGCTCTTTCTTCGGCCGTGTTCTCCCTCGGGACAGTCTCCATGTGGGACATTGTTCTTACTCGCTTCATTGGTTGTCCAAAGTTCCCAAAGGGATCGCGGATCGAGACTCTCCTGCGTGGAACAAGGACATTCATTGCACTGGATTCTCGAAAGAGGTCGCGGAAGCGTACCTTGATCAGTTCAAGATCGACATGGGCAGTTTCTTGAAAGCAAGAGGAGAAGAACTCGTGTCCGGGGGCTTGCTATTTCTTCTTGGATCATGTCTACCAGATGGAGTTAAAATGTCTGAAACAATGAAAGGAATGCTTCTTGATTTCATGGGAAGTTGCCTCCATGATGTAGCTAAAGAGGTAAAAATATTGTCCCTCAGCAGATCCGTCACTAGTATCATGTTTTCTTGTTACAAAGTGCAAACACATTCTCTTTTAAAATTTATAACACTTTTGGGTCATTTGTTTTGCTTAGGGATTAATCGACCAAGAAGAGCTAGACTCTTTCAATTTCCCAATCTATCCGGCACATGTTGCGGAATTCAAGAGAGTCATTGAGGACAATGGGTGTTTCACGATAGAAGCGTTTGAGAAAATTAGTCATGCCAACGAAGAATTTCCTTTGGACCCAAAGTTCTTGGCAACCTCAAACAAAGTTACATTTGGAGGAGTCATTGAGTCGCGGTTTGGTAAAGAAGCAATGGAGAAGACAATGGAGCTTATTGAGGAGAAGTCTCCAGAGATACTTCCGCAACTTGCGAATGCCAAATCCGGAATGCAATTTTTCATTATGCTTCGAAGGAATTGATTCCTAGATGATCAAATGAAACATTGTGATATTTTTGTTGTTGGCTTGCAGAATTTTTTTTTTATCCGTAAGATTAAGTGAGATATAATAAAAAGAAAAATGCATTGTTGTATGGTTTGATCCTAGATAAATGTTTCACGCACTTCGAAAACTCTTTTGATTCTAGTACAATAGTCTTCCGTATTGCGTAATGACAAGTCTACTTATCTTATTTCGTTTTGTTTGCGAATAATAAGTCTTGAAAATTTACCTTTTCAATGATCTTTGTTTAATCAATATAATTTAGTTAAGACGCGAATCTTAAACATCTTTCTAGATCATTGACTCAATAAAATATGAAAGTCGCATAGACCAAATCATAAAAATATGGACAAATCTTGACCCATTTCGTTTGTTAGGTAAGACAATTTTTTGGGCAAGGATAGGTAAGAGACTTATTTATAACGTGTTTTTAAAATTTGAAATTGTTTTTCAAACTAGTCAAAATAAATTTAATAATATTTTATTATAAAACATAAATACACCTATTCTTCCAAATTTGAAAATTTTTAACTAATTTATATATTTTATAAAATATTTTAAATTTTATTACTATTAATCAAATAAATACATCTAAATATATATTTTTTTAAATCCACATAACTTGCGAATTTAGCCACAAAAACCCTCATTTTATAATACTCTGTTCAGCAAACCCACTTTCTGGCAGGGTTAAAATTTTGAAATCCGCATATTAAACAGAACCGGAAAGTTTTAACTCAAATTGAAAGGCAGAACTTTGTTATGTTACGTTTTTTGTGAATTTTGTTTCCATAGATTTTATTCCGGGTTTGATCAACCAGTTCTATATATTATTTAATTTACCAGAAAATTTTCAACTTCTTTTTATATTATTTTTTCAGATGCTTTTGCTTAAGAAGTCCGGAGAATACACTGCTTGCGGCATTTTCTCGGAATTGTAAAAACCCTAAAACTGTCGCATTTCGCGCCATTTCATCTTCCTCATGGCGTCCGATTCCGCCGGAGCAGCAATCGCCGGCGAATTCCCAAATGACGGGAACACAGAAACCCTAAACCTCAATTCTACAGAGCTCTACTCATCAGCAGTTTCCTCTGTTTCTCCACAGCTTCCCCCACCAAAACCACCGCTTTCTTCTCTTTCAATCCCTCAATCAAAGCGGATTCCTAAAACTAACTTCATCGTCGATCTCTTTCGCTTCCCACCATCCTCCTCCGATTCCTCCTCCGTCGCTTTCTTCCTCTCACACTTCCACTCCGATCATTACTCTGGCCTCTCCCCTTCTTGGTCCAGAGGAATTGTCTTCTGCTCTCACAAAACCGCTCGCCTCGTGAAAGAAGTTCTTCAAGTTCCGTCACAATTCGTCTTCCCTTTGCCTATGAATCAAAAGGTTGTGATCGATGGCTCTGAGGTTGTGTTGATTGAGGCAAACCACTGCCCAGGAGCGGTACAGTTCCTATTTAAAGTCACATTGGAGAAAGGTAGTTTCGAGAGGTATGTCCACACTGGAGATTTCAGATTCTGTGATTCGATGAGACTGGACTCGTTCCTTAGTGGTTTTGTTGGCTGTGATGGGGTTTTTCTTGACACTACTTATTGCAACCCAAAGTTCGTTTTTCCTACTCAAGAAGAGTCTGTTGATTATGTTGTTAGTGTGATAGATAAGATTGATGAGGAGTCTGTGGATACGAAGAAGAGGGTTTTGTTTCTTGTTGCAACTTATGTTGTTGGTAAAGAGAAGATTCTGATTGAGATTGCTAGGAGATGCAAAAGGAAAATCTTTGTGGATGCAAGGAAGATGTCGATTTTGTCTATTTTAGGGTGTGGAGAGAGCGGAATGTATACAGAGGATAAAAATGAGAGTGATGTTCATGTTGTGGGATGGAATGTATTGGGTGAGACTTGGCCGTATTTTCGGCCGAATTTTGTGAAGATGAATGAGATTATGGTTGAGAAAGGGTATGATAAGGTTGTAGGTTTTGTGCCCACAGGGTGGACTTATGAAGTGAAGCGGAATAAGTTTGCAGTGAAGTGTAAAGATTCGATGGAGATCCATCTTGTACCATATAGTGAGCATTCAAACTATGATGAACTTAGAGAGTACATAAAGTTCTTGAAACCTAAAAGAGTTATTCCTACAGTTGGAGCTGATATCGAGAAGCTTGATAGCAGGGAGGTTAATAAGATGCAGAAACATTTTTCTGGACTGGTAGATGAAATGGCAAACAAGAAAGATTTTTTGTTGGGTTTCTATCGTCAGTCTTGCCAGAAGAATGAGAATAATGACATAGATGTTGGGTCAAGCTTGACTGAGGTTTACCAAGGAGAAGATAAAAACGCATGTGAAGCCAGTGGAAATAATGTTATATGCGACACATTAGATGCTTTTCCATCATCTAGAGGACCCTTATTACATGATACAGCTCCAAGAAGTGATTCTTCCGTGACTGAAAGATTGCTGATAGAACTACGTGATTCTTTGCCTACTTGGGTCAATGAAGAGCAGATGTTAGATCTGATTGACAAACATGCTGGTAATCCCGTTGATATAGTTAGTAACTTTTATGAACGTGAAGCAGAACTTTACAAGCAATCCTCTCTTGCGACGTCTTCCTTGGAAAATCAGACTGTTTTGTTTGATGATGATATAACAGACTTGCAACCAAATCCTGCTAAGAGCACTTGGTCAGATTGTCAAGCAAGTCAAAAAGGTTTTGCCTTACCAAGCAAAGTGGGTTTGACAAAGGGTATTACTTCTCCCGGGAAAAGAAGCAAAAGCATAGGCAATAAGTCAAACAAGAAGGCCAAAAAAGATCCCAAATCGAAACCAGTTGGTCCGAGGCAGTCAACCATAACTAAGTTCTTTGATAAGGTCTTGGATAGTGGATCTAATTCTGTTGGTGTTGGTTCAGAGACTGAAGAATGCAATACAGATGAAAAAATGATCCATAATGATGCTATAGATGCATACAAAGAAGTAACAGATCAGTTTATCGATATTGTTAATGGTTCTGAATCTGTAAGAGATTATGCTGCTTCCATCATTTGTGAGGCTAAAGGAGATATAAATAGGGCATTGAACATCTATTACAGTAACCCCAATGAAATACCTGGTGAGCATGCAAGTGAGGGAGGAACCTCTAGCAAATCAAATCAGTTTCCGCAATGTCCAGAAGCGTGCTCCTCTCAGGAGGACAAAAAGGCGTCAGAAAAATCAGGACATGCAGTTAACTTATGCTGGCAGACATCAGCAGAGGAATATGTGGGCAAAAATTATGTATCTCTACCTCCTGAAAAGTATAAACCTAAAGAGCATGGTTGGTGTGTTTATATGCACCATGTTATAAATTTTATACAATACCTGTTATTTTTTCCCTTAATTTTGAGAGAGTTTGTTTGCAACCAAATTGTCTGCAGTGTAGTAGGATTTTTTAGTCAACCTGCTGCAATTTTTCTGTGCATCCACACCCACACGTGTTTTGGTATAATGCAGCTTGTTGGAAGGATGGACAGCCTGCTCCATATATCCACCTTGTCCGAACATTTGCTTCCGTTGAAGGTGAAAAGGGCAAGATCAAAGCTATGTCTATGCTTTGCAACATGTTTAGAAGGTTGCCTACTCTGTTTCTTTCCTGTTCACTCTGTTGATTAAGCGGAAGAAATGATGATTGGCACTTATATTTCTGTAAATGTCATTCCATCAGCTTGTTGGCTCTGTCTCCAGAAGATGTTCTACCCGCTGTTTATCTTTGCACAAATAAGATTGCCGCTGACCATGAAAATATTGTTGGTCTAAGTCTCTTATATTTTCTTCCTTCTCTTGCTATTTACATGACCTTAAAGATTTTTCTGATCATGTATCAATTGGACAGGAGCTTAACATCGGTGGAAGTCTAATCTCTTCTGCATTGGAAGAAGCATGTGGAATAAGTCGGTCTACGGTGAGGGAGATGTATAATAGCATGGGGGATCTTGGTAAAGACAAATCTATGCCATCACACTTAACTTTTGGTGCTGTTTTTCCTTCTGTATGCCCTGCTATATTGGAGTTTAATTATCAAAATTTCCAGGGGATGTTGCTCAGCTATGTCGACAAACGCAAAAGCTACTAGTTCCTCCACCTCCACTTCTAGTTAGAGATGTGTTTTCAACTCTACGAAAGATAAGGTAAAGAACTTAACTGGCTATGTGTTACAGAATAATAGCTATTGACTGAGGATACTATGTCTCTTTGAAGATGAGAATATTCAGAGGTGCTTGTTCATCTTTCTGTTGAAACAGCTATAATGGAATATGAGTTAAAGAACTTTATAGATACAACATTTCTATTTCTGAGAATTTTATGATGGTTTGATTGCGGCTTCCCTTCTTTTTACATCTATTTTCATGCATAGATATGGATACTTTTTGTAATGCACGATAGGTATAATATTCAAGTACTATGGATGCCTAAGTTACTGAGGCTTTGCTCTCATTTGCTAAAATAAACTAGAATTCTCTTTTCAATCCCCGTAGTTTGATAGATGATTTTCTGTCGTCTCCAGATAGCTATTTCGAGGTCTTAAAAATAAGTGGGACAACTGTATTTAGATGGCCTTGTGTTGATTTTGACACTATATGCTATATTTAAATACTGACCTGTTGTTCATATATTTTCTACTTAGGCAGAACCATATGTGATTTCTTTCTGGTAATTGGTCTGAGCTATCTTCCAAAAAGCACAGTTTCATTGTTGGTGGATGATTGTAGTGATCTTTGTTGTCTAGCTACAATTTTTTTTCCTAACATGAGGTCATTCCAGCAAGCTCCTAATAGTTTTCCTCAGTGTGCAGACAGGTACTGGAAGCACTAGGCAAAAGAAAAACCTCATCGTGAAGCTAATGCGCTCTTGTAGAGAGAAAGAGATCAAATTTCTTGTTAGAACATTGGTAAGATAAAAAAAAAATTCCCGAAATATTGTCTGTTTAAGCAGCTATGTCCCTGTTCAGGCCCGTAATTTAAGGATTGGCGCTATGTTGAGAACTGTTCTTCCTGCACTTGGGCGAGCGATCGTGATGAATTCTTTCTGGAATTGCCATATCAAAGAACCATCAGAAAATTGTTTTAGAGAGAAACTTGAGGTTTGTTTTTATTTTCTTTCTTAATTCAGACAAAGTGTTTTCTTGTCAAATAATTATATCTAATCGTTCATGTTATTAAGAGGAAAGCTCAAAATTTCAGGGTGTTTCTGCTGCAGTAGTCGAGGCTTACAATATACTTCCTTCTCTGGTGAGCTTTAAATGTCAACCTTTGCCTTCCCTGCCTCTAATTCGCTTTAACATTTTTTACTTATTTCTTTGCACTAAATTTTCTTTATGCGATTAACAATTTTAGGGTGTAATTAATCAATAATTAGTGGAAAAAATCAAGAATCTAATTTTTCTTAATTAATTGGTTTCTGCACAAATTTGAATACAGCCTTCAAACTGTTTGTGCGTTGTCCTACTCAGTATAGTTACCAGAGTTTCCAAATAGAGACATCAATTTCAAATATCATTGGTTTTCAAACAGGATGTGGTTGTTCCTTCTCTCATGGACAAAGATATTGAGTTTTCAAAATCAAGTCTGTCAATGACCCCAGGGATACCTATAAAACCCATGCTTGCAAAGTAATTGTACAGATCTTCTTGATACATTGGTTTCCAATATAACGATTAGAGCTGCTGATCTCGTGCCTCTATTAACTGTGCTACTTTTCATTGCAGAATTGCTAACGGGGTTCAAGATTTTTTCAAGCTCTTCCAAGACAAGGCTTTTACATGTGAATACAAGTTAGTTTGTCTCAAGAACTTCTCTTAAACTACTCGAAACTGATGAGTTTCTGTTTATTAATGGAATGTCTGTTTCCTTTAACTCACAACCCATGAACCTTCTTTGCATGCTGTTGATTTCCGTTTAGTGTTACGACAGATTTGATATTGTTTCCATGAGTCTTCTTTGCATTCTGTTGATTTCCATTAATCTTCTGTGTTTCCTGAATTACCTTGCTATTACGTCTAAATTCCATTTTCAGATATGATGGCCAACGCGCCCAGATCCATCGGTTACTTGATGGTACTGTGCGTATCTTCTCTCGGAATGGGGACGAAACAACTTCCAGATTTCCGGATCTGGTTGATGTTATAAAAAAGTTCTCTTGCCCTGCCGCTGAGACATTCATGTTGGACGCAGAGGTAGGAGAATTTTTCATATATATCACTGTATGCATCTTTATCACTCCAAACCCCTCTAGCCATGCGCATGAAAACGAAGCAAAGGACCTTCTACCGGTTTTCAAAATCAACTAGTAATTGTTTATCTGAATTCTCTTGATCATACTTGGTGTATTGGTTTTTTATGGGTTCAGGTGGTTGCAACTGATAGAAAGAATGGAAATAAACTCATGTCATTCCAAGAGTTATCAACAAGAGAGAGAGGGAGCAAAGATGCTTTGGTAACTACAGAAAGCATTAAGGTATTGAACACAATATATCTTTACTAATCTAGTTTTCAATAAAGTTGGGTAAAAAGGAGGTTTGTTGGTTTTTGTTCAATATGGTTGGTGCTTTCCTCATGAAGTTTTTCCTTTTCCTTTTGTCATTTTTTTTAGTTTCCCAAGATGTTCTTCTCGATATATTTATTTTCTTCTAATGGCCTTCTGCAGGTTGAAGTCTGCGTCTTTGTGTTTGATATTATGTTCTTCAACGGTGAACAGTATGTGTCTTTTACTCAATGTTTTTATCTTCATTTGCATTTCTCCTAATAAATTATACGTTGAGTCATAATTTACTTAGCGTAACAATGCAGGCTGTTGGCTCTTCCCCTCCGTGATAGACGAAAATGTAAATCCTATCTCTCTCATTTCTTAATTCGTTGCGTTAATTTTGTTTGACAGGTTCATATATGCCCACTTTGATCTTACTTGGTTATGCTCAAACTTTCAGGTCTTAAAGAGGTCTTCCCTGAGGCTAGGCCAGGCTATCTTGAGTATGCTAAGGAAATCACTGTAAGTGCTACAGTCTTCTGACCTATAAGTTATAGCCAGAACATCGTTAAAAAGTGCTTTGGTATTTCCGTTGACCCGTTCATTGTAACTAAGTTCTTTGGTATTTTCGTTGAACCGTCCATCGTTTCATAGGTGGGAGCAGAAGAAGCCTCTTTGAATAATCAAGATACTTTGAGTAGCATAAATGCTTTTCTAGAAGAAGCATTTCAGTCATCATGTGAAGGAATCATGGTTAAGTCTTTAGATGTTGATGCCGGATACTACCCCACTAAGCGTTCTGATTCATGGCTCAAGGTCTCGTGCTGTACATGATCTTATCAAAGATAAAGTGCTGGAAATGGATTAAATGGTGCTAATTTTTCTCTTTCAGGTTAAGCGAGATTATGTTGATGGATTGGGTGACACGTTGGACTTAATTCCAATAGGTGCTTGGCATGGCAACGGGAGAAAAGCGGGATGGTAGTAAAAACATATATTTCTCCACCTTGGAAGCTAAATTGTAAACATAAGTTTACTGGGTAATTTCTCAAATGCATCCTGATGAATTCTGATACATCTTTGTGTGTAGGTATAGTCCATTCCTCATGGCCTGCTTTAACCCTGAGACTGAGGAATTCCAGAGTGTCTGCCGTGTCATGTCAGGATTTTCTGATGCATTTTACATTGAGGTAATGAAAAGCTCAACAGTTACGCACTTCTCCATTTACCCTTCTTTGATGATGGAAAATATGAATTTAACATTACGACCAAGGGTGGACATTCTGGTTTATGGTTTGATTTTTCTTGGGTTCCGGTTTTATTAGTTTTATAGAACCTGAAACCAAGTAAAAAGCATTTGTAATTCGGGTAGATGCAATTCAAGTTTTTGTTTTTTTTGTTTTTGGTTTAAAATGATTAAACAGATCGGGTAATAAACACATTCGGGCTTGGAATCGGTTTGGTTTTTGAGAACCATTTCAAGCATGTTTTAAGTATCTAGGGATGATCTATATATTATGCTTTGGTTCTTGCAGATGAAAGAATTGTACTCAGGGGATAAGATCCTAGCGAAAAAGCCGCCTTACTACAGAACAGGGGAGACACCTGACATGTGGTTTTCCGCAGAGGTTGTATGGGAAATCAGAGGTGCGGATTTAACCATCTCACCTGTTCACAATGCCGCTTTAGGTCTCGTTCATCCATCCCGAGGCATCTCTGTTAGGTTCCCGAGATTTATCCGCAAAGTGACAGATCGGAATCCCGAGGAATGTAGCACGGCTGCAGATATCGCAGAGATGTTTCATGCTCAAACTAGAAAAATGAACATCAAGACCCAACACTAACATAACATAACATAACATGGTCCTATCTGCCTTTTGGTTCGTTTAGGCGTTTACCTAACCCAAACACCCATTATTTTTGAGTAGTTGGTGCTGCTTTTATGGGTTTTTATGCGCTTTGTCAACTTATGTGTAGATATTTCTTAAGCTAAAACCATGTAAATATTTAGCCAATCTCTATATATTATCTATTTTGCATGTCTTTTTGTTGTTTTGATGCCATTATAAACACAAATGGTCTCATTGGTAAACAATATGTAATTCGAATCGTAGAAAATGAGAAAAATATGAATGGAAAATAGAAAATAATATGAAATGTTTTTTTGGTTATTTAGCGAATGACATAATATCCAAAAAAAAAAAAAAATTTAGGATTTTTACTTCACATTTTAAAGAACATTGTATTTATCATTCATTTGTTCCATGATTTTCAAGATTTATGAAAAACATAAATGTGAATTAGCAGACCAATTTATTCAAGTTTTTTCTCACTTACTATATTATGTTATTTTATTTTGCCCATATATATATTTTTTACTACTATAATTCATAAGTACTAACGGTACACTATTTCTCTATATCTGTTATTTTCTACCTCTTCTTTCTAAGTTCTAACTATTTTACTATCGCTTACTGTATTTTTGTTTTACTAAAAGAGTATCATAACTCAATCCATATTGTTTACCCATCAAAACCTTTTGATTAACAGAAAACCCACAAAATGATATATATTTAGTCATTTAATCTTATGAAATCATTCTGCTTGTGTCATTTCACGATATTTGCAATTGCAGCTTACCCAATCAATAACCAAATTAAGGTAGTGATTCTTAATTAAAAACTCCATAACGTTGAGTTTCAATTTTTTTTTCCATTTTCCCTCCTCCATTAGTACTTCCTCCCGCCAATCAGGCAACCGGTAATAGCCGGTCACCTCCCCTACAGCGACCGGTTATAAGAACAACACTCCTCAATTGAATCATTTTCTTCTTCAATTCACTACTCGAATCGCCACTCCCACCGATAAATCATCTCTCTCGAAGTTTCTCGTTGATTGTTTCCTGAGGATAATTCGAAAACCCTAGCCTCTTCCTTCTTTGCTTCTCCGCTTTTCGACCGATTCGCTGTTGATTCGAAGAGTACAAAAAGGGGGCTTATAATCCGAGGCCTCTCGCCGGAGTTTGAATGAAGTTTATTGAATCTAGGGTTCTTCTCCGAGCTTTTTGAGGTTTTTTCTTCTCGATTACATAATGAGCGCCATCAATATCACCAACGTCGCTGTCTTGGATAATCCTGCGCCTTTTGTTAGCCCTTTTCAGTTCGAGATTTCATACGAGTGTTTGACATCTCTCAAAGACGGTAATTAATCCCCAATTCCTCAATTCCCTAGACAGTTTATGTGGGATTTTTCGTGTTCTGTTGATGATTTGCTCCGATTATTGAGGTTTTAGTCTCTACTGATTGTTTTGAACTCCTTTAGTTGATAAGAACAGGGTTTATAGAGAGAACTGTAATTGATATTTGACCTTAGACTTGACCCTGTTTCGTTGGTCAGAATTCAGTCTTGTCTGATTCTTAATCATGCTCTATGTGATTTGATATCAATTAACGATTTAAGGAGTAATTTGAAGCATAAAGATCCATGTGTAGATTAATAACATGTTTTCCCCCATTCTTGCTGTTCCTTTGATTAATTTGACTTCGCTTATGTAGTATGGTGCTACATACTTTAAATTTGTGGTTTTGGGTCTCTTGGATACTGTTTTTTTAAACTCAATTTTACCCCTTTTTTTTGGTGATTGTCCATGCTGTGTATGATCTCTCACAAAAGTTTTCTACTACTCTATGATTGAATTGAAGCCATGGCATGATGGTTTTCTAGTCTAGTTGTCTTTTTAGTTGGATTGATCTATGCAGAAGTTCTTGATTAAGATAGTCATTCTGATGACACTAATATTTGGGCAGCTGTTTCCCCAGTAGTTGTTCTCATGGTAAATATGTTTTACCTTGATTAGTGGTTTTGTATGGTTATAAGTTTGGAGGTGTTGGTTTGCAATGGCTTTGAACTTGGCTCTGTACGCTTATGATAAAACCAGATGCATTTGTCTTTCAGCATTCATGAATCTTGGATTTTCCTGGAAAATATTATAACTTGATAAGATATGTTTCTGTTACGTATCTTTCCGCAATAAAGTCCTAGAAGCTAGCCATCTAGCTACAAAAATAGCTTGTTCACTTGTTCTTCTAAAGTCAGCGAGTCCTTCATAATTGTGACAGTTTTCTTGTAAGCAAGACTCTAAACTTTTTTGAAAACAGACCAACGATTCTTTCGACTTAGACCCCAGCTTTGCTTTTGGTACAGATTTGGAATGGAAACTTATCTACGTAGGCTCAGCAGAAGATGAGACTTATGATCAACTTCTGGAGAGTGTGCTTGTGGGGCCTGTTAATGTTGGGAACTACCGGTTTGTATTGCAGGTAACATATGCATTTGTTTTACACTCCGTGCTTCAAATGTGGTCTAGCAACAGTCTTTATCTAACTCTCCGTTACTTTACAGGCTGATCCTCCAGATCCATCAAAGATCCGCGAGGAAGACATCATCGGTGTCACTGTGCTATTGTTGACATGTTCTTACATGGGTCAAGAATTCTTAAGAGTTGGATATTACGTGAACAATGACTATGATGATGAACAACTCAGGGAAGAGCCTCCAACTAAGGTTTTGATCGATAAAGTCCAGCGGAACATACTCTCTGACAAACCTAGAGTAACGAAATTCCCTATAAATTTTCAT
The DNA here is from genome assembly GCA_900406395.1 of Kernera saxatilis. NCBI lineage: Eukaryota > Viridiplantae > Streptophyta > Magnoliopsida > Brassicales > Brassicaceae > Kernera > Kernera saxatilis. The sequence continues at coordinate 14,410 of OVAY01001176.1, forward strand.
CCAGAAGATGAACAGGCTGCTACTGTGGATCCTCCTCCTCCTGAGCCATCTGATGACCAACCTGATGTCAATGGTGAAGCTCAGGTTTTGCCTGATCAGCCACCAAAACCCCAGGAATCATGATTCTTCCTTAAGCCAAAAAGTCTAGTTGGAACAACAAAAAAAAAAAACTCGATGAGAACTCTCATCTCCTTGTCTGCAAAGATATTTCTTTTTGTTGAATCTTTCTCAAAACGTTATCTGCAGTTGTGCTGTACTTGTTCGTTAGAGAAGCTTTAGGGAAGTGGTTCTTGACATATTTCATTTTCTTTTCTTTTTTATTTTATATTGGCAAAGATTTAATGGAAGCAAAGCCAACATTTTCAAAGCAAGATATGATACGAGTTTGAAGTTTGAACTATTGAAGAGTTTTTTTTTCCGATGTGATAGGGTTGTTTTATGATAGTATCATAAATATGAGGTTCGTTTCATAAAATACTAAAACGTAAGGGTAAAATTAAGACCAACGAATCTAATGCCTTAAAGTGCATTACTAGCCTCGTCTTCGTCGAAGTGTTAAACAGTTACTAGAGAAGAGAGGAAAGCAGATGTCGAAATCCGGCGAAAATCAACCCGTTGATCGTTATCTAAGACGCCAAGTTCTCGGCGAGGGAACATACGGTGTCGTTTACAAAGCCACAGACACCAAGGTGAACCAATCAATCAATCAAACCCCTCCCCCTCCTCGATTCGGTTTCCATCAGATTCAATTCCATATTTTGCTTGATTATATACATATCTTTGATTTCGCTTATAGACTGGGAAGACTGTAGCAGTGAAGAAGATTAGGCTAGGAAACCAGAAAGAAGGAGTGAATTTCACGGCGCTCAGAGAGATTAAGCTGTTGAAGGAGCTTAATCATCCACATATCGTCGAACTCATTGATGCGTTTCCTCACGATGGAAGCTTGCATCTCGTTTTCGAGTATATGCAAACGGATTTAGAAGCTGTGATTCGTGACCGTAACATCTTCCTTTCTCCTGGAGATATCAAGTCTTATATGTTGATGACGTTGAAGGGTTTAGCTCATTGTCACAAGAAATGGGTTCTGCACAGGTAAACGATACATTGTAACAAGATTAAGTTTTGAGCTTGGATCTTGAATTTGTGACAGTTTGTGAAATCCTTTGTTTAGGGATATGAAGCCTAATAATTTACTGATTGGAGAGAATGGTCTGTTGAAACTAGCTGATTTCGGTCTGGCGAGAGTGTTTGGTAGTCCAAATCGGAGGTTTACTCATCAGGTATTTTATCATCGACCGATACTAAGCTCTATAGAGTTTTGTATTACTGGTTTCATTCGCAGCTAAATTAGTCTAGGAATTGTAAATTGTATATTTGCACCTCTTGATGATTTACTAAAAGTTTATGTTGGGAAAAACGGAGAATTTATACAGCGCATGTAGAAGATATCGTATGTTTTAGTTTCAGTGCTTGCGTTCTTATGTTTTCGGTTTTGGTGATGTGAAAGATTGGTGCTTACTAGTCAGCAGATACCCTTTTCTCGCTTATGGATGTATTGATTGGTTGTGTAGAAATCTCTTTTGGTTAGATATTTGTATCTGCTTGTGTTCGACGTGGAAGACTCCTAAAAGGTTTAACTCGGATCTAAAAAACACTTATGGATACTCAGGTATTTGCTACATGGTACAGAGCGCCTGAGTTGTTGTTTGGGAGTAGACAGTATGGAGCAGGAGTTGATGTCTGGGCTGCAGGCTGTATCTTTGCGGAGCTATTACTTCGTAGACCATTTCTACCGGTAACGTTCTGTACTGTTTTTTCAAAAACATGTCCTATACTTCAGGATTACACTTGATATTTGCAATTGCCATCATTTAGTTACAAAGCCAAGATACCACTTCACACATTGCAAGGATGTTGTCAAAAAAACCTTTTCCTATAAATTTCTTCAGGGTTCTACAGAGATTGATCAACTCGGAAAAATCTTTCAAGCTTTCGGAACTCCAACACCTTCTCAATGGTCTGATATGATTTATCTCCCAGAGTACATGGAGTTTTCGTATACACCCGCTCCGGCATTACGTACCATTTTCCCTATGGCAAGCGATGACGCTTTGGATCTTCTAGCAAAAATGTTCATCTACGACCCACGACAAAGGATCACGATACAGCAAGCTTTGGACCACAGGTTAGTCTTGGAAAAGAAACTCATAGGACTTAAATTCCAGTTCCTCATTCGATTTTTTTTTTGTTCATCAGGTATTTCTCGTCTTCTCCATTACCAACTGAGCCAGGGAAGCTTCAGATTCCGGCTTCAAAAGGAGACGCCCTCGAACCAAAGGTCTCTGAGAAAAACCAACATGGAAGTAGCCCGGCCGTACTGTCACCTCCTGGAAAAATGAGGAGAGTGATGGGTCCTGAGGGATGATTGGATTTCGCAGAAACACTAGAATCGAGTTTTGTAATATGCCTTTGTGCAAATTAGCTACCAAACAAAACCTGAACAGAAAGAACAAAAGGCAAACCATACTTTAGAAAGAAAATGAAACGTTTAGAAGCCAATTCTTGACCTCGGTTATTTCAGATTCTGTTGAATTCAAGTTCCTCAAAACCTAAAACTGAGGAAAAAGATATTTACATGATCCTCAATAACCCAAATCTGATATAACTCTGGAAATGATATTCATTAGAAAGAGGGCACATTTCCAATTTCCAGTCTCTAATATTGCTCAAATGAGCTTGTAATATGAATTGGTGGCAGCAATTATGCCACTTGGCTAACGAAATTGAAGTGGTTCAGGCAGTGATGCAGACGTTGCTATCCTTTTTGGCTTCGAACAATTATGTTAGGTGTTAGATACGTGCATTCAATGCTCTTTTCGACAGTTTGTTTAAAGTTTTTCTGTAAAATAATTAAATGAAATGTGCATTACATACCATTATACCAAGGTAGGCCCTTATTGTGCGGAAAATGGCAACCGTTTCAAGTCAACAACTTACACTACGATTTCTCCAAGGATGCAAAGGTTTTATACTTTTATCAAAACTAAAATAAATTAATTTGCTATATATCCAAAGTACGACAAATATTTAGGTAAGTAATTTTAGTGGAGACAGTACGGTAAATAAAAACGATTTAGTTTAATTTTGACTGATTAGAGATGACGGTATGTTATATAGTATTTAAGACTAAAATATTCTTAAAACATAGAAAATATTTCTAAACTATATATTCACTTAAACTTTAATAAACATTAAAACTAAAATTAAATAATTTTTAGTTTTTTTTTTATCGCCATAAAAATAATGGTGGTACAAAAAAAATTTGTACCAACAATTCTGGAATGTTTTTTTTACCTTTTTTTCTTACTATCTTCCGAATAAATATAAAGAAATTACTACCTCCGTTTCAATATTTTAGGAGATTTTTTTTGTTTCAAATTAAGTGATGTTTTGTAGTTTCTATGCAAAATTTAAATGTATTTGATTTTTTTGACCAATGAAATAATGCTGTATATTTTTTCATTGGTTGAATTTGTTATAGTTAATGATATTTTTAAGAAAAAGAGGTAAATTAAATGAAAATTTTGTGTTTTCTTAATAGATGTGCAAAAACCTTAAACATCATTTATAATGAAACAGAGGGAGTAATATTTAGTATATCGCGGCAGGATAACGTTACCAATCAAACTCATAAGAATCAGAAAAGATTTTTTGACGGTACCAAAGGCTCCACTAATTCAAATAATTGTGATTAGGAGCCTGCAATCTCAAGTAATCAGTGTGGAAAGCCTTCATTGACTTCTAAGCCTTGCGGGATCAACTCTTTTGAAACAGATCTGAACTACTTCACCAATCGGATGCATTAAGTTATTCCATGTCAAAGGAAAAAAAAAACAAATATCGAGAAGCATATGGAGTGTATCCCTTTATTTTATCAAGTTATTGTAAATATGAAGTTGTGTACACAGTACACGTGATTAAAGTTTGCTTATCATTAACGAAAAAACAAAATCAAATCTATCAAAAAGTTATGTACACTATATGCGCCACTAGGCAAAAGTTATTTGACTATTTTTTCCACAATTTATTGTACTACTTTTTCCACAACTTCTGTTTCTTTATTTATTTTTGTAAATTTCGACAAGAAAAAGTAAGCAAATAAATTGTTAGCGAAGTTCGGTTCTTTGTAAGGTAGTATATTCGTCTTCATTTAACAGGAGAATTATCCTCCTAGTCCAAATTAAAGTTTCGTCAGTTTTCCTAAGGTCTTAACAATCAAATTCACGATCTGGCACAAAAATCAAACGGGAGTCTATAAAATGGACCTGCATAATTAAAGTTTCGTCAGTTTTCCTAAGGTCTTAACAATCAAATTCACGATCTGGCACAAAAATCAAACGGGAGTCTATAAAGTGGACCTGCATAATTAATATTTAACATCGAGATATGGAATAGAGTGGATATTGAAAATTGTGTTTAATGCTCTCCATTTATGTCATAAATTAAATAACCAAGTTGGAGTCTATTTATAATATAATATAGTCTCCACTTAATTATAGATTTTGCTACAGTATATTGATAACATGTTGTATTTTGGTTTTTCAAGGTAAAAACAAAACAAAGAACTTCATATAATGATTGTTTGTAATTTTTCAACATAGTGGCATATAGACTGATAAATAATAAAAATAACTGACATGATATTCTACTTATAAAAATAAATGATCATAGATCAATTTTACACTCTCCATCTCTCTTTTTAATAAAATATAGACAAAAATAGTACATTGAATATAAAAATGTTATATTTTTCTGAGCTATTCCTCTTTTCTAATATAGTTTTTGTGTTTCAACTTAATAGTGACATAATTTATTTTTACAAATAACAAAGTTTTATATTTTCAATTCAAAATTTTGAAGAAAAAAATTATATTATGATCTATGTTATCTTAATTAGTGTATTAATTACAAAGAAAAAATTGTAGAAGATATTGAAAAGAGATATAATAGGATTTTTGATATATAGTGTGAAAAGACTTAAATTACTTGTTTCGGACCAATGTATGTACACGAAATGTTAAAAGTTTGATACGGAAACGATTTTTTCGTATTTTGTTTTGGTGTGTGTATCTATTATAATATAGTAAGGTTCTCTTAAAGTGAAGCTCTGAGAAGCTGCCACGTGTCTCCCAATTTTTTATTTTTCAATTTATTTATTTTGTCTTAATTAATGTTTATTTTCTTATTTTCTCTACACTTTATATAATATCTTATATAATATTTTAAGGTTTTCTCAACGTAAGGTTATGAGAAACTGCCATGTAACTCCAATTTTTATTTTTATTTTATTTTATCTTAATTAATATTTATTTATTTATTTTCTCTACATCTTATATAATATTTTAAGGTATTCTCAAAGTGAAGATCTGAGAAGCTGTCATGTGTTTCTTAATTTTTTCTTTCTAATTTATTTATTTCGTCTTAATTTATGTTTATTTGCTTATTTTTTCTACATATCAATAATATAAAAATAAATCTTATATCTCTCAAAACCAAGTTTCGAGAAGCTGCCATGAATCTTTCAATTTAATTTTCTATAATATACTACTTTTTAATTAAATTTAGTTTACTTACTTAAGATTTTATTTATATGTTTTATGTATGTGTAGTTGATCATCTTCTTACTTTTGATTTATTTTTTATTACACACGCCGACTTCAAAATTTTAATTTTTTTTATAGATTAAATACTCTTTACTACATTTAATCATTGTTAGTAATTTATTTATTTTTCAGTTATATTTTCTTGATATTTAATACCTTTTAAAATAAAATTGACTATAACAATTAATTGACTTCAATTTCTCCATAAAAGTTTCTAAAAATGTAACTACTCTAATTTATTTACTTCAAAATATAAATTCTCTCATATCTTATTTCTATGAAAAGTTATCTTCTAAAATATTATTGATTAAATTTTTTGACAAAATATTTTTTTAACATATATCATAACAATGCAAAAAAATTTACTTACAAATTTTTTCACAATTCACTATACAAATTTTAATTCCGCGCAATGCGCTGATTCTCCCTAGTATAATATATACACAGAAACGAATTCAATTATTTGCAACGTGTCTATCTGTTTCGGGTCGCGTGTCTATTTCAAAAGGTTACACATTTATACAAAAAGAATCTAAAGTAAATAAATTCGACACAACTTCCTATTATTTCTAACCAGGAGCAAGATGAAGAGTATTGAAGCTCCATTACTGAAGAAGAACGAACAGTCAGAAGAAGAAGAGAAAGCGAAGATAAGATGGGAGAAGATGAAGAAAGTTGCTTCAATGGCTGCTCCAATGGTCGCAGTGAACATGTCTCAGTACCTTCTTCAGGCAACTTCTACGATGATCGTCGGTCACCGGAGCGAACTCTCTCTCGCCGGAATCGCCCTTGGAAGCTCCTTTGCTAACGTCACTGGCTTTGGTGTCCTCGTAAGCAAATTCTTTTTTTTTTTTTGGTGATTTTCTAATCATTTATTTTTGTTTAATCATATTGTATACAATAGTTTGGACTTTCAGGTGCATTGGAAACACTATGTGGCCAAGCATTTGGAGCAGAACAATATCACAAGCTTGGATCCTACACTTTCACTTCCATGGTTTATCTTTTGATCATCGCTTTTCCGATTTCGATTCTTTGGATATTCATGAACCAGATCCTGATTCTGCTTCACCAAGACCCTCAAGTCGCCGAGTTAGCAGCTGTTTACTGCCTCTGGCTCATACCGGCGTTATTCGGTTACTCGGTTCTCGAGTCGCTGGTTCGGTACTTTCAGTCACAAAGGTTGATCTCTCCGATGGTTTTGAGCTCTCTAGCCGCTCTCGCTTTCCATGTTCCTCTCTGCTGGCTAATGGTTCACAGGCTCGAGTTTGGGGTCAAAGGAGCAGCTGTGTCTATCGGTATCTCGTACTGGCTCAACGCGGTTTTCCTCTGGGTTTACATGAAACGCTCTCGAGCGTGCGAGAAAACGCGGATTTATATGTCCAAGGATGCGTTTCTTCACACTAAAATCTTCTTTCGATTTGCGGTTCCTTCTGCAATGATGTGTTGGTAAGTATGTAAAGCTTTATAAGATTTTTTTTCAATAGATCAACCAAGTTATGGTAGTCTAGTGGTCATCATCGTTTATTAGTTTGATGAGTTTCGGTTTGAGATCTTTGGTTAAAAAGAAAAAGAATATTCTATTTAGGGGTGGGCACAATTCCCGTTTTGTTCCGTCCCGTCCCGTCCCATACCCGTTCCGAAATTCCCGTCCCATATAAATATATATTCCTATATGGGACAAATGTTTAATTCCCGAACGGAAACGGGACGGGACGAGAACGGGAATTCCCGAAGTCCCGTTTGTCCCAAACATAAATATTAATATATTATTTTATAATTATACATATTTATCATAGATGATAATATTTATAGTTTTATATATTACATAACTTTAAGCATTAACCTTTTAATATTTTTGTAAATTTTAAAATATCTATTCTTAACTAACTACAGTTTTTTGTTGTGTTTTTTATTAGAACTTAGAAAACAATCATTTTCGAACTAGAAATTATGCTAAAAAATAATTAGTTGTTTGGTCAATTAAGTATTTAATATTGTTAGGCATTGTTTTTGATTATTTTGATTGTTTGATATTACTATATTGAATAAATTATGTGGGTTTTTATTATTTTATTTCTTACGTTTTTATTTTTTGGGAATTCCCGTTCCCGTTCCATCCCGTCCCGTCCCATTCTCGTTCCGTTCCGAAATTAAAATGGGACATAAGTGGGACATTTATTTTTGTTCCCGAAATTCCTGTCCCGTTCCGAATTCCCGTTTGCCCACCCCTAATTCTATTAATGGATCTTTCTATTTTCTTCTTTTTCTTCGCTACCCTTTTAACACTTTTAACTTTTTGTTGTTGTTCTTCCTTCCTTCAATAGCCTTGAGTGGTTAGCTTTCGAGGTGATTACTTTGCTCTCTGGTCTTCTACCTAACTCAAAGCTCGAAACTTCGGTTATTTCAATTTGGTAATGCATCGAACCACAAAAAAAAATATATATATATATATATACTTTTCTGCTTACCTTTTTCTTTCATTTTCCAAGTCTTGATTTTTGGATTTGAACAGCCTCACGACCTCTTCTTTGCACTACAATCTGGTAAATGGAATCGGTGATGCAGCAAGGTTTGCTTTTACTTTAATACTCTTAAATCCTAATATCACACATTTTTATTTTCAAAGAGTTAATGTTTCATTTTTCGATTTTGATTAGCACCAATGTGGCTAATGAGCTAGGAGCTGGGAATCCACGAGGGGCTCGTGCTTCTGCTTCAGCTGCGATTATAATTGCAGCTGTTGAGTCAGTCGTTGTGAGCTCTACTCTCTTCTTATCTCGCAATGTATGGCCTTATGCTTATAGCAATGTGAAGGAAGTAACTCGCTATGTGACCGAGATCACTCCCATTCTTTGCATTTCAATCCTTATGGACAGCTTCCTGACCGTCCTCTCCGGTTAGCCTTTCTTAACCATCCTCGCCGGTTTAGAAACCGAGTTTTAAATTTCCGTGGTCATGACTCATGAGCCGAATGTTTCACTGTGTTTAGGGATTGTGAGAGGAACAGGGTGGCAGAAAATTGGAGCTTATGTGAACATAGCTTCTTATTATATCATTGGTATTCCCATTGGACTTTTGTTATGTTTTCATCTTCACTTCAATGGGAAAGGACTCTGGGCCGGTTTAGTTTCAGGATCAACACTACAAACCCTAATCCTCTTTCTTGTTATTGGATTCACCAATTGGACCAAAGAGGTGATCAAAACCGCGTAAATCGCTTTGTTTGTTTTTTTTTTGTTTTTAATCATTTGTTTGATTTTCGAGACATTGAGCTAATATTTATTTCTACCTATTTGGGAAATTTTGCAGGCAAACAAAGCTAGGGAGAGAATACTTGATGAGAAAGTTTGTAGACATGACTCATTGGTTAGTTAACTACTTAACTGTCCTTTTAGTGAGTTTGTTCAAGAAACTTCTACGGTTTTGGACTTCATATTTCTTAAAGGATGTATAATAGGAATCCCATGTTGAAATTGTATGTGACCTAAACGAAGTTTAAATCTTAATGAGTTATGCGGTGAGTCGGTGACTGTAAGTGATTTTGAGATAAAATTATAGAAATTTATATATATGATATCATATTCGACAAAAAAAAAAAAAAAACGGATATCTCATTAAAAAAATATTAGATGAACCAAAGAGTCATTAGCAAGATCATATTGGTCCAAGCGTCAATATTCTGTAGTGTAATACTTGACCATATGGTAAAATAATAATAACTAGAATTAATCAAAGAGAGTATTTATCTTGAAAGGATTTATCTAATAAAAAAAAGAAGCAAATTTGAATACTTTTTCCAACAAGAGATTAGATTAGATGCGAGTCAATGTGAGTAGGTGATTGTAGTGGCGGACAACAACACGTGGAAGCAATTTCCACTAGAGTACAACACATGGATATATCAGATTGAAGATGAGGAAAATTCAAAAACATATTATAAATTGATTTCAAAATTGAAATTTAGGGATGCAGAATATCGTGTCTGCAGATCAGAATAATCTTGTGCATAGGTTTTAACTTTGGAAAGTTGAAAAAATTTGAAAAACAAAAAAAATTAGTTAAAAATTTTGGAACTACAAAAAAAATTGTTTTTGCGACGATTTTCTACCTTAAATCAGAAAAGATCACGTAACTGGACTGGACGGAGAACCAATTTTTTATTTTCTGTAAGAGAGTAACACTAACATTAACCCGGTCCAAAATATGCTTTTTTGTTTTTATATAAAAATATAAAAACTTAAAACAATTCAGCTAATAATAAAAGATAATACAGAACACAAGATAACATAGAAAATTTAATTAGTATAATTTTATTGGGTTTACCAAATAGAGCTTAAAGTCATCGCATCCCGGTTCGCCCCATCTTACTTGTTTGGCAGATCTACGAAGTGGCACGTAATTGCACGAACTGAGCCTAATTAATTGTCAAACCTTAACTAAGAAGTCAGATTAGCTTAATGAATAAACCATCATATTTTCTTTTTAAGAATTTTAACAGCAGGAACAAAGAGAAAACGAAAACACACCATGCAACTGGAAGATCCATTGCTGGTAGATACTAAGCAAGAAGATGAACAAGAAGAAAAGAAAATAAGATGGGAGAAGCTGAAGAAGGTGACTTTAATGGCAGCTCCAATGGTGATTGTTAACATATCTCAATACCTTCTTCAGGCCACTTCTACAATGATCGTTGGCCACAAAAGCGAGATCTCCCTCGCTGGAATCGCTCTCGCCAGCTCCATCGCTAACGTAACCGGCTTCAGTCTCCTCGTAAGAAGAATCTAGGCCCAAACTCAGACTAGTTTTTAGGATTAGTGGAAAGCTAGATATTCTTGTCTTGTCATTTAAGACGTCTACAATGGCTTACTATGATTCAACTCGCAATGAAAATTAATATGCTTTTTTTTTATCAAATCTTTTACTGACAGTTTGGACTCGCGAGCGCATTAGAAACACTATGTGGTCAAGCCTTTGGAGCTCGTCAGTACGAGAAGCTCGGTTCCTATACTTTCACTTCCATTGTTTCTCTTCTTATCACCTGTTTCCCAATCTCTCTTCTATGGATTTTCATCAAGAATCTTTTGTTATTGTTACACCAAGACCCCGAAGTATCAGAGATAGCTTCTGTTTGCTGCCTTTGGCTCATACCAGCTTTATTCGGTTACTCTGTTCTTCAATCGTTGATTCGCTACTTCCAAACACAAAGCATGATTTTCCCCATGGTTCTCACTTCTTTAACCGTTCTGTGTTTCCATGTACCGGTTTGTTGGGTATTGGTTTACACGTTAGGCCTTGGAACCAAAGGTGCAGCTCTATCTATTAGCCTTTCGTATTGGCTCAACGCGGTTTTCCTCTGGTTTTTCATGAGGCATTCTCGAGTTTGCGAAGGCAAACGGGTTTTAATATCTATGGAAGCCTTTGGTCACATGAGGATCTTCTTCTCCTTGGCAGTTCCTTCGGCTATGATGATTAGTCTTGAATGGTCGGCTTTCGAGATTTTGATTCTTATTTCCGGAGTTTTACCCAACTCAAAGCTAGAGACATCTGTGATTTCCATGTGGTATTAATAATGCTTAATTTTCTAGCAACATTATGGTCTCTTTTAATCCTTTAATTTTTTGCGTATGAGTCACGTCACCTTTTCATTTGAACAGCTTTACAACCTCTTCTTTGCACTACAATCTGGCAACTGCGATCGGTGCTGCCGCAAGGTCAGTTTGTGTATATAATTTTCATGATCCATTTGATTCAAAACTAATTATCAGTGAATAGATTGATCTATGTCATTTATATATTACTTTTAATGGAAGGATTCCTAACCATTGTTTCATTTGATATAAAACACATGTAATGTATGCATAAAAGTAAACGCGAAAGAAACGCAAACAAAGAATCAAAGTCTGAGTCAGTTTATAATTATTTGATTTTATATGTTTTAAATGGGATTTTGCTAAATTTTGTAGCACGAATGTGGCCAACGAACTAGGAGCTGGAAACCTAGTCGCAGCAAAAGCTTCTGCGATTAGCTGTTGAATCTTGTGCCGTAAGCTTTGCTCTGTTCATCTCAAGAAATGTTTGGGGATACGTTTACAGTAACGTACCTGAAGTGATTCGTTACGCCGCAGAAATCACACCGATTCTCTGCATTTCCATTGTTATGGACAGCTTGTCAGCCTCGGTAACCGGTGAGCAATTCACATTCTCCTTATAAGCACACCAAAAAGACAGATTTTCTAAATAAAGTTTCTGTTTTTCTTCTTCTTTATGTGTTTTTGTTTCAAGGGGTTGTGAGGGGAAGTGGTAAACAGAAGATTGGTGCTTATGTGAACATTGCTGCGTTTTACGTCGTTGGGATACCAATTGGACTTGTCTTGTGCTTTATATTCGACTTAAAAGTGAAAGGTCTCTGGATCGGTATTCTCTCTGGATGCACTCTGCAAACTCTCACCTTATTTCTTATTACTACATTCACCAAGTGGAAGACCAGTGAGGTATTGTGATGTATAGTGATAATGATGCACTTTGCACTCTACAATGATTGTTTCAAATGCCCTTTTTTACTTTCTTTTTCAACATATGAAATAGAAATCTTTTTCATTTTTTTCATAAACACATTAAATAAAGTGTAAAGCGTAAAGTATATATTGACCAAGTCAGGTTTAGCCTTACATATTGTATCCGTTCCACATACAACACATGAAAATTAAAAACCCAAAATTCACATTTTAAATGAAGAAGAAACTCAGTTGCCGTTATAATCCGGATTTTCGGGTATAATCCGGAATTTCAGTTGCCGTTACCCAGTTTTTGGTTGTAAAACGAAGAGGTCAAAAGTCTGGAAGAAATGCGTTGGAACAGCAGATTTTGAAATAATCTAAGCAAAGTCAGCCCCAAATCCAATGATCTTTGTTTATGAGTATTGGGTTTTGCAGGCAGCTAAGAAACGAGATAATATACTATTACTAGAGAGAAAGATGTATATTCAAGATCAAAGAACATCTCTTACCAAAATATCTATCTTTAACTATATTTTTTAAATTATCTAGCCATTACTCTACGTTTTGTATTAACTTATGCCAAAATCTCATAAATTCTACCCACCTCTCTACTATTTTTTAAGACCATGTTGCGTCTTTGTTTAATTGGTTTCACGTTGTCAAAATGTCAACCCTGTTCTTTATTTTTTCCAGTCTTTAACTTTCGATCCCATCCAATTTTCTTGAATCTTTCTTTTGTAAGAAATTCTATGAAAAAAATTTGATCGAAACAATGGAGAAAGGTTTTTCGTTGGTGCCGAGAGAAGAGGACGAGGAAACAAAAAGAAGTGAGAAATCTGAAGATCAATCGAGTTATTTGTCAACGGAGATGATGAAGAAGGTGAGTTCAATGGCTGCTCCAATGGTGGCTGTGGCTGTTTCTCAGTATCTCCTTCAAGTGATCTCCATAGTTATGGCCGGTCACTTGGACGAGCTCTCTCTCTCCGGCGTCGCCATCGCCACTTCTCTTACCAATGTCACTGGCTTTAGCCTCCTGGTAAAAAATCATCTTCTTTTTTCTCTCTCTATGAAATCTAATAGGCCTATGCATTTTGGATCCTACCACCCATCTTAAGCCCAAGGACTCCCAAAAATTGTAAGCCCATTAGATATATATAAAAAGTCCCAAATTTTGTTTGTTTGTGGTCTTATTTTTTTTTAAACTATCTAAAAACCTTGTAATAATTTTTTTTTTACGAAATGAACATGCCTAAAATTTAACTTAAATTTGACTCCGATCTTTTTTTGTGGTCTCATTTTTTTTAAACTATCTAAAAATCTTCTAATAATTTTTTTTTTGTAAATTTTTTTTTTACAAAATGAGCATGCCTAAAATTTAACTTAAATTTGACTCCGATTGTCAGTTTGGGTTGGCAGGTGCGTTAGAGACATTGTGTGGTCAAGCTTTTGGAGCAGAGCAATTTAGAAAAATCAGTGCATACACTTACGGCTCAATGCTCTGTCTTCTCTTGTTCTGTTTCCCAATCTCTCTTCTATGGGTTTTCATGGACAAACTCTTGGAGCTTTTCCATCAAAATCCTCTCATCTCTCAGTTAGCTTGTAGATACTCGATCTGGCTCATCCCGGCATTATTCGGATACTCTGTTCTTCAATCTGTGACTCGGTATTTCCAGTCACAAGGATTGGTTCTTCCTCTCTTCTTGAGCTCTCTTGGAGCTCTCTGTTTTCACATTCCCTTTTGTTGGCTTCTCGTCTATAAACTGAAATTAGGAATCGTTGGCGCCGCTTTGTCCATTGGTTTTTCGTATTGGTTAAACGTAGGGTTGCTGTGGATTTTCATGAGAGACTCTGTTCTGTATCGCGAAACCAAGAATCTTCGGGTGCAAGAAATCTTCTTGGGCATGAAGCAGTTCATAGCCCTTGCGATTCCCTCTGCAATGATGACTTGGTAACAAAACCCTCTGTAACTTTTTCCAAATTATAAATTTAAAGCTTCTTGCTTTTGATCTTCAATGGATCTTTTAACTCTAGTCTTTTTCTCCTTTTATATATGTGTAAATAAAGCTTGGAATGGTGGTCATTTGAGCTTCTTATACTAATGTCTGGGCTCTTACCGAACTCAAAGCTCGAAACATCGGTGCTATCCATCTGGTATTGTTCATATGTATCACTTTATGCAAATTCTTACGTAAACCCTTTTGTTTCAAACAAGCTTTTGATCTTTCATTCTTTATTCTTTGAACAGCCTAACAATGTCGTCTCTGCATTATGTTCTGGTGAATGCGATAGGAGCATCTGCAAGGTTTTATAGATTTACAATTGATCATAAGAATCTATTTTCGGATAATTTCTCTGAACCACTGTTTTGTCTTATAATTAGCACACATGTTTCAAACGAACTAGGAGCTGAAAATCCAAAGGCGGCTCGAGCCGCGGCAAATTCTGCGATTTTCCTCGGTGCTATTGATGCAGCCATAGTAAGCATGACTCTCTACAGCTACCGAAGAAAATGGGCTTATATATTCAGCAACGAGAGTGAAGTGGCTCACTATGCAACTCAAATCACACCCATTCTCTGCTTATCCATTGGTGTTGACAGCTTTCTCGCCGTGCTCTCAGGTAATCAATTCACATCAAATCGAAAGACTGTATACAGTAGAATGTACAGACCAAAGCATTGGTGATTGAGAAGCTCCTAAGGAGATGACTACGGTTGTTACTTCCCGCCCAAGAAAGCTAGGTTTATGTATTTTTCAAACCCTATAAATGTTGCTTCTTCAGGGGTTGCTAGAGGAGCAGGGTGGCAACATATAGGAGGTTATGCAAACATAGGATCGTATTATCTGGCCGGGATCCCGGTGGGATCGGTCTTGTGTTTCGTTGTGAAATTGAGAGGGAAAGGACTTTGGATCGGTATATTGATCGGCTCTACTCTACAAACAATTGTTCTTTCTCTTGTCACTTTCTTCACCAATTGGGAACAAGAGGTATACGTTATTTTATTGTTCTTGTGGAGAGATATGTTCTTACTCTCATCAATTTGTCAGTTCTTGTTACTCATTTTCTTTCTCTTCTTGTTATTGCTAGAGTTTTGACTCTGGTCTTGATTTGGGTTATAGGCAGCAAAGGCTAGAGACAGAGTAATCGAGATGACACCACAAGGCAACTAAGAAACAGAAAGCATAATAAAAGAGGATGTACAAGTTTTATTAGAGAATGTTTCAGAAAATGTGTAAAATCACTTGACGTATGATGTTTGCTACTTTTGTCAAATTTTGTAGATGTTGATTTTGATCCGCCTCGTGCTACGCAACTCCGATGAGCTCTTTCTATACTAAAAGTAATCCACCACACCATACTGTACGACACATGAATATTAAAAACCCAAAATTCACATTCCAATTGAAGAAGAAACTCAATCACAGGATATTGATACCCAAAACTCACATTTTAAATAAAGAAAGAAACTAAAATTACAAAACAAGAAACCAACTGTAACACAAGAGATTTTTGGTGTTAATGCAATACATGAGGAAGAAAACGCTTTGACATGATACCTTTAACTGGCCAACGACGGAGGTTCTTCGATTAACTGCAGTGGCGAATTCAGATTTTGTCTCAATCCTCGATATTGGAGTTGGGCTTGACACCAAGCCCGACCTTTATTTGAAAGCCCATTAAAAGACCAAATAGACCGGCCCACAATCCAGATTCTTCAGACTGTCCAAATGGAGTCACGTCCAGTTCCACCGGGACTCGCGTCATGTTGCATTGCTCCATGTTGACAAATGTCAACGACCTGTTTTTTTTTTTTTTTTTCTTCTCCAGTCTTAACTTTCGATCCCATGCAATTTTCTTGACTTTTTCTTTTGTAAAAAATTCTCTGAAAAACGTTCGATGGAAACAATGGAGAAAGGTTCTTCGTTGGTGCCGAGAGAAGAGGACGAGGAAACAAAAAGAAATGAGAAATCTGAAGATCAGACGAGTTATTTGTCAACGGAGATGATGAAGAAGGTGAGTTCAATGGCTGCTCCAATGGTGGCTGTGGCTATTTCTCAGTATCTCCTTCAAGTTATCTCCGTTGTTATGGCCGGTCACTTGAACGAGCTCTCTCTCTCCGGCGTCGCCATCGCCACTTCTCTTACCAATGTCACTGGCTTTAGCCTCCTGGTATAAATCATCCTCTTCTTCTTTTTTCTCTCTCTCTCTCACTTGTGAAATCTAATTGGCATGTGCATTTTGGATCGTATCACCCGATTAATCTTACATTATCCAGATTTTAAGAAATTATCAAAAACTTCCAAAAGAATTATCAAAATTTCCAAAAGAGTTATCTAAAATTATCCAAAATAACCGTAATTACCGGAAATAACCGTATCCGAATCCGACCTTTACCGCTTAAGTAGTGGTTTTAGTTACTCGTATCTTCTTTGATTCCTGCATTACCCAACCCGTTTTAAAAAAAATACATTTCTAGTAGTAATTGAACATGCCTAAAATTTAACTTAAATTTGTTTCCGATCGTCAGTTTGGGCTGGCAGGTGCGTTAGAGACACTGTGTGGTCAAGCTTTTGGAGCAGAGCAATTTAGGAAAATCAGTGCATACACTTACGGCTCAATGCTCTGTCTTCTCTTGTTCTGTTTCCCAATCTCTCTTCTTTGGGTTTTCATGGACAAACTCTTGGAGCTTTTCCATCAAAATCCTCTCATCTCTCAGTTATCTTGTAGATACTCGATCTGGCTCATCCCGGCATTATTCGGATACGCTATTCTTCAATCTGTGACTCGGTATTTCCAGTCACAAGGATTGGTTCTTCCTCTCTTCTTGAGCTCTCTTGGAGCTCTCTGTTTTCACATTCCCTTTTGTTGGCTTCTTGTCTATAAACTGAAATTAGGAATCGTTGGCGCCGCTTTGTCCATTGGTGTTTCGTATTGGTTAAACGTAGGTTTGCTTTGGGTTTTCATGAGATACTCTGCTCTGCATGGCGAAACCAAGAATCTTCGGGCGCAAGAAATCTTCTTGAGCATGAAGCAGTTCTTCGCCCTCGCGATTCCCTCTGCTATGATGACTTGGTAACAAAACCCTCTCTAACTTTATACAAAAATATCTTTGAAGCTTCTTGCTTTTGATCTTTAATGGATCCTTGATTCTTGGGCGTCTTGATCTTTGATCTTCGATGGATCTTTTAACTCTATTTTTTTCTCTTTTTTGTGTAAGTAAAGCTTGGAATGGTGGTCGTTTGAGCTTCTTATACTCATGTCTGGACTCTTACCGAACTCAAAGCTCGAAACATCGGTGCTATCCATTTGGTATTGCGCATATATATATCACTTTCTACAAGTTCTTTCATAAAACCCTTTTGTTTCAAACAAGTTTTTGATCTTTCATTCTTTATTCTTTGAACAGTCTAACAATGTCATCTCTGAATTACGTTCTGGTGAATGCGATAGGAGCATCTGCAAGGTTTTATAGATTCCCAATTGATCATAAGAATCTATTTTCGGGTATTTCTCTGGACCATTGTTTTGTCTTATAATAGCACACATGTGTCGAACGAGCTAGGAGCTGGACATCCAAAGGCAGCTCGAGCCGCGGCTAATTCTGCGATTTTCCTCGGGGCTATTGATGCAGCCATAGTAAGCATCACTCTCTACAGCTGCCGAAGAAATTGGGCTTATATGTTCAGCAACGAGAGTGAAGTGGCTCACTATGCAACTCAAATCACACCCATTCTCTGCTTATCTATTGGTGTTGACAGCTTTGTCGCCGTGCTCTCAGGTAATCAATTCACATCAAATCGAAAGACTGTATACAGTAGAATGTACAGACCGAATCATTGCTGATTCGAGAAGCTCCTAAAGAGATGACTGCAATTGTTACTTGCCGCCCAAGAGAACTAGATTTTATGTATTTTTTAAACCCTAAAAATTCTTGCTTTTTCAGGGGTTGCTAGAGGAGCAGGGTGGCAACATATAGGAGGTTATGCAAACATAGGATCGTATTATCTGGCCGGGATCCCGGTGGGATCGGTCTTGTGTTTCGTTGTGAAATTGAGAGGGAAAGGACTTTGGATCGGTCTATTGATCGGCTCTACTCTACAAACAACTGTTCTTTCTCTCGTCACTTTCTTCACCAATTGGGAACAAGAGGTATACTTTATTTTATTGTTCTTGTTACTCATTTTCTTTCTCTTCTTGTTATTGCTAGGGTTTTGACTCTGGTCTTGATTTGGGTTTTAGGCAGCAAAGGCTAGAGACAGAGTAATCGAAATGACACCACAAGGCAACCAAGAAACAGAAAGCATAAGTAAAGAGGATGTGCAAGTTTCAGAAAATGATGTTTCAGAAAATGTGTAAAATCAATTAACGTATGATGTTTGCTCCTTTTGTCAAATTTTGTAGGTGTTGATTTCAGGCCGGGCTCAACTATGTCTTGGGCCCTGTGCCCAACTAAAATAACTCAAGTCTTAAATGTTTTTAATATGAACAAATTTAAAATTTAGGGCCTTGTTCTATTAATTTTAGGAATTTTGGGCCTTAGAAACGTAAAAGAAACTATTGAAAATTGTGGGATTTAATGTTTTGGCAGTGTCAGCACTCCCCCAATAGTCGGGCCCGATTGATTTGCATTAAAAAAAAGTGAAATTATATTGAATAAACATAAAATTGTGTTATAATTAGGTGTATAAGATAACAAAAAACAAATTAATTATCTAACAAAAACTATATATGAATTGTCTGTTATACTTTTATGTACTATCTTACTTTTTTATTTAAAAGCTGAACCAATTTTTATTTTTTTATTATTTTTTTTTTTTAAAACTCAGCCCAACTTATTTTTATGAATTATTTGAAACAAAATCTTTTAAAATTATTTTATCTTTCTCTTCCCGTCTTTCTCACTCACTCTTTCTCTCTCCCCCTCGCCCCTATTTTTCTGTCTCTTCCCATCTTCCTCTCCCCTTTCCTCCCCCTATTTCTCTCTCCCCTATTTCTCTCTCTTTTTCTCTCTTCCCCTCGCCCCTCTTTCTCTCTCTCAAAATCAGATAAAAATTTCGCTCAAATTTTGCAATCTTTGTTTTTTTTTTGTTTTTTTTCTAGTCTTATTCTTCTTTTCCTTATAATGCTATTTTCTAATTGGGTTTTTTTTGCAATCTTTGTCCTTTTTTTTTCATTCACATCTTGTTCTTCTTATCTTTGTAATGTTGTTTTTTAATTGGTTTTTTTTAAGATTTAAGAGTTTACTAATCCAATAAAATTGTATGTTTTATGTGATTTTTGTATTTGCATTCTTTGAACATGTTTGGTTTTTTTAGTGAGTGAAACATTATAAATTGTATTAATTAAAAGAAGCATATAGGTAAATATTGTTGTGTTATAGTGAATTATTTATGTGTTATATTGAACTATTATTGTTTTATAGTATATTGTTCATAAATATGATATAGTAAACTATTTATGTGTCTCATCTAACTATATATATAATAGTTAACTATTTATAAACAATCATATATTCACACAAATAGTTACGTATAATTATTATATAAATAGTTAACTATATATATCGAGTTACTATCATTAATTATATATGTAGCTATATATAAATAGTTAACTATATATATTGAGTTATTATCATTAACTATATGTAAACAAATCTGATTTTATTTAGTATGATTAGTAA
>OVAY01001177.1:0-34242 GCA_900406395.1 Kernera saxatilis
AATAAAAGATCAATGAAGATTCACCAAGACCCAGCAGCAATTTCAGCACTAGGAAGAAGGGAAAGAAGGCTTTCGTGAAAAAAAAAATGAAAAAAAAAGGGAAAGAAGACATACGAGTCTATGGATTCTCAATTTTAACGCCATTTTTTTGTCTTTATACTTTGCTGTATTAATTTTCTAATTATTATATTGCTTAGATATGGAAATTATACATATTTATCGCTGCATTTAGTTTTATTTTTAATATTACAAAAAATTTAATTTTTCTAAAATAATATGGTTGACGGATACTTTAAGTAGAAAAAATTGCACACACGTAATTAAATCCGAGAATGCCTAAAAAAATCCACGAAAATACATTTTTATTAAGTGGACTAAAAATATGCAACAATATATATTTAAAATTTATATAGAAATCATGTGTTGCAAAAGAACTTTTAAATGTTGCAAATGTGGTGACAAATGTGTCACAAATTTTATCACATATTTGATATAAAATTTTCTTGCAAAAAAATCACGATTTACTATTGTTGAATTTTTCTTGTAAATTTTGCAAGAGATTTTCATATATCGTAAAAAAGTTGTAAATTGGTAACGAAATTTAACTACAAAATTTTTAGTCGGATTTTTGTAATAAAATTACAGCGTATATTCACCATTGCAAAAACATTGTAAAATTTATTGCAAAATTTTAACAAAAACCGACGTTGCAAAAATTATGTTGCAATATCTCTATTTTTTTGTAGTGGCCTGCTTTATGACAATTACATACACCTTTTTCATTTCACAATTAATACAATTTAATTATTACTAGATTTTGTTTAGATTCTTTTCCCCAGCTTTTTGTTATATTTACAGTTTGTTTATTAGTTTTTCCTCATTATCCTGCACCCATGCTTGCATGCAAATTGCAGTCTCTGATAAAATTATTCTCCTTCACTTTTTGGGCTCAGGAAACTGGAATATATAATAATTACTGAAACTGATTACAACCAAATGATTAACATGAATAATAAATTTCCAAAACGACACGTGAAGAAGCTACTTGTAATCGTGAATAACAATCATCATAACTCGTATATCGAAACGGTCCTCGTAGTATTTTTCCGGATTCATAGTATATAGTGTAAATATAATCATAAATTAGTATTCGTATATATGTATTATATACGTGTTTTCTAACCTTACGTGTCCTCTTACGAATCCACTTTGCTTTGAGATGCGTGCCCATCTCCTAAAATACAATCGGAGCTGTGTCTATCGTTTTCGATATTCCTCTAAACGACGATCAAGCGAATTTTCAGATCTAATTTATTCTTTCAAGTCGATAAATATATTAGCTTCTCTTTTGATGTCTCAAGTTTGAAAAAAAAAAAAAGAAATTGGTTGATGTCTATGAAGATAGAAAATCTTCCTAAAGTCATGAAATGATTTGACTAAATACGGGGTGGTAAAATTTATATCATTTTTGTGTCAAACTTTTAAATGACGTAAAACAAGTTGATATAAATTAATGGCACTTGAAACCAAGCAAACTATCAAATCGTAAAATCGTTTACCACTATATTCATTATGCGCAACTTACCGAATCTTGTTTTTTTTTCTTTAAACAAGTTGAATAAAAGCGCAAGTTGCTTGCTTATACACGTTTTTTTTTGTCTTATTTCCCATCGGAACTATTTTAGATAAATATTTTAAATTTTGGGTTAATACTAGTATATAAAAAAAGTCAAATCTTATAGTTGAATTTCCCAAATAAAGTTGAATTTCATACCAACTACGTGAATTTCTTCAACCGTAGGGGTAGCAGTAGCAGAGCTATCGAGTTTTTTTAAAACAAAAATCACGTAAAACTTTACATAAATACAAAATTATAAAATTAGCCACAAAAAAAAACGTATCTTACATTATCGCGTGGGGCCCTTCATAAATGGTATAGTCATCTTTATCAGACCAGCGGTTTAAGAAGAGAAAATAAAATAAAATAAAAAATAATGGGCTCCCTACCATATATCTTAACTATAGTTAAATTAGAACCATGGTTAGAAAAATTTAACCTTTAAAAAGCCCACTTTCGCTTCTCTTCACTTCGCATCATTTTTTATCGTCTCTTGTATCAGTTTAAATGATCTTCTCCTCCGATCATTAATCCCTTCATCTTTCTCAGTCTTCTTGTTCGCGATCTCTCTTCCTCCGGTAAAAATTAATGTCGGCTGTGAATTTAATTTAATTTCAGTGTGTATTAATATTGATTGATCAAAGAGTGTAATTTTTTTGTTTTTTTCTAATTGTGGTTACGCAGGAAACGGGAAAAGATGTCGGCCGGTAACGGAAATGCTAACGGTGACGGAGGTTTTAGCTTCCCGAAGGGACCAGCGATGCCGAAGATAACGACGGGAGCGAAGAGGGGTAACGGAATATGCCACGACGACAGTGGTCCGACGGTGAAGGCGACGACGATCGACGAGCTTCACTCCTTACAGAAGAAGCGTTCTGCTCCGACCACACCTATTAACCAAAGCGGAGCCGCCGCTTTCGCCGCCGTCTCCGAGGAGGAGCGCCAGAAGATTCAGCTTCAGTCTATAAGGTCCTTTATTATAACTTGTATTTCTTCACATATACATATATAGATTATTTAGACGTAACAAAGTTTCTATTAAATATCTTCTGTTTTTTTCTTTCAAAACAATGTCTTTACCTCGAATTAAGGAAGATATTGCGTTTTCGTGTCGATCGTTTTCATGATAAAGAAGAAGAAAAATCAGGATTTTGTTTTCTGTTTTAGAATTGTCTTGTAGCTAGAAAAAACTTTTTGATTTCATTTTTTATATTCAATTTCTTATACTAATTTTCTAACGTGGTGCACTAAACTTTCTTCCTTTTTTGTTTATTTTTCGTAATTTTTTTTTTTTAATAGTTTTAGGCCTTTAGCTTAGGAATTCAAAGAGAAATTTTTGATGTACGTGACACGTGGTATAAAATGACACCTGGAAAATAAAATTTAATTTTGATTTAAATTTTGATATGTGAAACAGTGCATCATTGGCGTCGCTGACGAGAGAATCAGGACCGAAGGTGGTGAGAGGAGATCCGGCGGAGAAGAAAGCCGACGGTTCGACTACTCCGGCGTACGCTCACGGCCAGCATCATTCTATCTTTTCTCCGGCCTTAGGCGCCGTCAGTGATAGCTCATTGAAGTTTACCCACGTCCTCTACAACCTTTCTCCTGCAGGTGAAAAATCCCTAAAATCCGATCCGATTTTATCAATGTTTCTGAGTTCTCCGGCGAATTGATAGATGATTTTTTCGATTTCTTGTTGTAGAGCTTTACGAGCAGGCCATCAAGTATGAGAAAGGTTCGTTTATCACTTCCAATGGAGCGTTGGCGACGCTATCGGGTGCGAAGACTGGTCGAGCTCCGAGGGATAAGCGTGTCGTTAGAGATGCGACGACAGAGGATGAGCTTTGGTGGGGAAAGTGAGTATCCGATCTCGATTTCTCATGTGATCGATGGAATTTTGAGTTTATCCTCTGTTTTTTTCTTTTATTGATTTGGTTTTTAATTTTGATTCAGGGGTTCGCCGAATATCGAAATGGATGAACATACCTTCATGGTGAACAGAGAAAGAGCGGTTGATTACTTGAACGCCTTGGAAAAGGTATAAACTTGAAACTCGAATTAGTGTTCTCAGTGTATAAACTCAGTGACCTTTAGAATTTGGATCTACGTTAATGAATTTGCTGTTTTTGTTGGGATTTTAGGTCTTTGTCAATGATCAGTTCTTAAACTGGGATCCAGAGAACAGAATCAAAGTCAGGATTGTCTCAGCCAGAGCTTATCATTCACTGTTTATGCACAACATGTAAGTAAAACCATTGTTGCTTTCAACCATTTCCCAGATAAGTCTCCTTGAATGTCAGTCCATTATTGTCCCGCTGGGTTTGGGTGAAAAAAACAACAAATTAGCAAACAAAATAGATAACTGGTGAGGGTGACAGGTGTATCCGCCCAACTCCGGAGGAGCTTGAGAGCTTTGGTACTCCGGACTTCACTATATACAATGCTGGACAATTTCCGTGTAACCGTTACACTCATTACATGACATCGTCCACTAGCGTAGACTTAAATCTTGCTAGGAGGGAAATGGTTATACTCGGCACTCAGTATGCCGGGGAAATGAAGAAGGGTCTTTTCAGTGTGATGCATTACCTTATGCCTAAGCGTCGAATTCTCTCCCTTCATTCTGGATGCAATATGGGAAAAGATGGAGATGTTGCTCTCTTCTTTGGACTTTCAGGTATAGTAGTGTCATCGCCAAACACCATGTTTTGGTGATGATGAAGGGAAAGATAAGTCAAATGATACAACACAATTACCCCTGAATTCATAACTTAAAAAACTTGCTTGCCTCTTTGTTGTAACGAGCGTGTGAATTGAGATTGATGGTTGTTATTTTGTTTTTCTATGAATGTTGATTTTAGGTACCGGGAAGACGACGCTGTCTACTGACCACAACAGGTATCTGATTGGAGATGATGAGCATTGTTGGACTGAGACTGGTGTTTCAAACATCGAGGGTGGATGCTATGCTAAGTGTGTTGATCTTGCAAGGGAGAAGGAACCTGATATCTGGAACGCCATCAAGTTTGGAACAGGTAAAAATACAAATATATATATAAATTGTTTTGAGAATAAAAATCAAGTCAGTGATATAATAATAGGATTCTGATCTCGTTGCAGTTTTGGAAAATGTCGTGTTTGATGAGCACACCAGAGAAGTGGATTATTCTGATAAATCCGTTACTGGTAAAAACAAGTGTCTTTTATCTTTTGTTTCCTTCTTTCTTGCAATTAACAGAATGATCATCGTTGATTCTCCTTTATTTGCAGAGAACACACGTGCTGCGTATCCGATTGAGTTCATTCCAAATGCAAAAATACCTTGTGTTGGTCCACACCCGAAAAATGTGATACTTTTGGCTTGTGATGCCTTTGGTGTTCTCCCACCTGTGAGCAAGCTGAATCTGGCACAAACCATGTACCACTTCATCAGTGGTTACACTGCTCTGGTATGTCCCAAGATCTTTCTCTCTTTTGGATAAATCTTCTTAAACTTCAAAACCTTAACCAAAGATGTGTAACATATAGGTCGCTGGCACAGAGGACGGCATCAAGGAGCCAACAGCAACATTCTCAGCTTGCTTTGGTGCAGCTTTCATAATGTTGCATCCTACAAAGTACGCAGCTATGTTAGCTGAGAAGATGAAGACACAAGGTGCTACTGGATGGCTCGTTAACACTGGTTGGTCTGGTGGCAGGTATGCCCGCTTATGAAAACCGATACAGATGAAAAAGCTACCTCGTTGTACATGTTTGTAGGTTATAAACATTATCTGTTTTTGCAGTTATGGTGTTGGAAACAGAATCAAACTGGCATATACTAGGAAGATCATCGATGCAATCCATTCGGGTAGCTTGTTGAAGGCGAACTTCAAGAAAACCGAAATCTTTGGGTTTGAAATCCCAACTGAGATTGAAGGGATACCTTCAGAGATCTTGGATCCTGTCAACTCGGTGAGTTTCTGTAAAATCTCTCCCTTTTTTAGAAATGCTAAGTGACGATGAACCATTTGGTTGATTTGGGTTTTTATGAAAAATGCAGTGGTCTGATAAGAAAGCACATAAGGAAACTCTGTTGAAACTTGGAGGTTTGTTTAAGAAGAACTTCGAGACTTTTGCAAATCATAAGATTGGCGTGGATGGTAAACTTACCGAAGAGATTCTCGCTGCTGGTCCCATCTTTTAGAAAACTGTGATGTTGTCGAACAAAAAAGAAGATATTAATTAAGGAATAAACTGTGTTTTTGTCTTCTCAAGAAAAGAACTTCCATATGTAATTTGATTATATTTATCATCTATCGTCATTTATTTTTGTTGGGCTTTTGTCAGCATATGTCGTTGGGCTCTTACGAGAGTCTTCTTCTGTTTTACTTTTCCGTCAAAAAAATTGATCAGGAAGAAAAATAGTTTATTTTTACAAAAAGTAAGCTGACATAAATTCTGGTCGATTTTGATGATGATCTGCTAAATGGGTAGAAAAAATATATATATATATCAAAACTTTTAAATATTTCTAATTAATATTGCTATAAAAAAAAAACTTGATTTAAACAGAGCCAACCTGAAATTTCTCCACACCAAATCGAACCAAAGAAGAATAAAAAAAAAAAAAAATCCATGCTGATATCCCGAAAACAGAAACTACTAAACCGAATTATCCGGTTTTTATAGAAAACAAACAAAAAGTTAACAGGTTGAATGATTCAACTTGATACGCAAAACATGCTAACAAGAGAACGCATCTTATCTTCTTGAGATCGTTACTCTGTTGATAGGAGAACGGAGAAAAAACACCACAGAGAAAATGACCAGGAAAGAGATGGTGGTGGCCGTGACGGCTGCAACGGTTACGGCGGTTGCAGCGGCTGTACTAATGGGTCGGTGGTTGCGGAGGAAGGAGCGGCGGCGGAAACAGACTGAGAGGATTTTGAGGAAATTCGCAAGAGAATGCGCCACGCCGGTGTCGAAGCTCTGGACGGTGGCGGACGCCTTGGTCGCCGACATGACCGCCTCTCTCGCCGCCGAGAACTGCGGTTCCCTCAACATGCTCGTTTCATTCGCCGGTTCTTTACCTTCCGGGTAAAATACACAAAAACAGAATCCTCTGTTTCACTCAGAGGGTATTGCATTGCCGTTAATTTAACGGTGTTAAACCTGTAGGGATGAGAAAGGGTTACACTATGGAGTTAACTTGCGAGGCAAGGAACTTCTACTGTTACGTGGGACGTTAGGAGGTAACGAAGAGCCTATTTCCGATGTACAGAGGCAGGAGATTCCGATCCCTGAGGATATTTTAAACGGTTCTTTCAAGGTATATATATAGAGAGAGAGATACATGATCTCTTCGATTACACGTTATGTTTACTTAACGTTCAAGTTTTTGTGGGTTTAGGAGTTGTGCGATTACATAGCCTTGGAGCTAGTTAAATATCTTGGGATGAATCCTGCTGAAGAAACAGAGGAAGTGAAGAATCTCGGGTTTACGATCACGCGCTCTGTCCAACAGATTGGGTCAGGTTCAATCTCGGCGATACAGAGGAAGAGTCTAGTAGATGATGGTGATGATAGAGTTTTGAAGGAATTTGTGAATGATATGAATGAATCATTGGAGAGACACGGTCTGAAAATTCGGATGAACACGGCACTGGTAAGAGGGTCTAACAACGATCCGTGATGAAGATTAATGTCGTTTTTGTTTCTCTTATGAGAGAATTTTGTTATTTGGGATCAGGTAGATAACACAATAGGAGAGTTGGCTGGAGGAAAGTACTATCATAAAGACACTGTGGCTGCAGTCAGTTTGGGTATGGGAACTAACGCTGCTTACATCGAACAAGCTCAAGAGATTTCTAGATGGAAACCCGCGATACCAGAGCCACAAGAGATTGTATGTTAAAGATACTTTCAACACATTGATCTAAAAATGATATAATTAAGACTTTCAAAGTTATGATCAAGTGATTGTACATGATACGATTGTATAGGTTATTAGCACAGAGTGGGGAGATTTCAGATCTTGTCATCTTCCTCTAACCGAATTTGATGCTGCTCTTGACGCGGAAAGCTTGAATCCCGGAAGCCGAGTAAGATTACATATCAATTAATTAGTAGTCCTCTCTCAAGTTTTTCGGACAAATTCATGTTTTGTGTTTTTTTATAGAATTTTGGTGTTTTTTTCTATGTTTCAAGGTATTTGAGAAGATGGTGTCTGGAGGATACTTAGGGGAGATAGTGAGAAGAGTTTTGCTAAGAATGTCTGAGGAATCTGCTCTCTTTGGAGATACACTGCCTCCAAAACTCACAATTCCTTACATTTTATGGTAGCTATACTATATTCTTTTACACCATGATATGCAACTATATATAGATCACAATGCAAGGACAATACTTGGATTTTCTGGCGTGCTCAGGTCGCCGGATATGGCTGCGATGCATCAAGATATATCCGAAGATCGGGAGATTGTAAACAAAAAGCTCAAGGAAGTTTTTGGGGTCAGTTTCATAATTAAGGCTTAAATATAAACGCAAACATTTTTGTTGAATCTTGTGTGAACTGACTCACATGTATGTATGTATAACTCGCAGATCGTGGAATCAACTCTTGCGGCGAGAGAAGTGGTGGTTGAAGTGTGCGATGTAGTGGCGGAACGAGCGGCTCGTGTGGCGGGAGCAGGAATAGTTGGGATGATAAAGAAGCTTGGAAGGTTAGAGAAGAAGATGAGCATTGTGATAGTTGAAGGAGGATTGTATGATCATTACAGGGTCTTTAGAAACTATCTTCATAGTAGTGTTTGGGAAATGCTTGGTGATGAGTTATCAGATCATGTCGTTATCGAACATTCTCACGGTGGATCTGGTGCCGGAGCTCTTTTCTTTGCGGCCTCCCGCGGCGGCAGCAATCAAGATTCCCATGAT
Source organism: Kernera saxatilis (assembly GCA_900406395.1). Classification (NCBI taxonomy): domain Eukaryota; kingdom Viridiplantae; phylum Streptophyta; class Magnoliopsida; order Brassicales; family Brassicaceae; genus Kernera; species Kernera saxatilis. Next base: position 8,537 of record OVAY01001177.1, read on the forward strand.
GATGATTGACGTTGATCTCTCTCTTTTTTTGTTTTCTTTCTTTCTGCTTCTAAAGCTTTATGCTGATCTGTTTCCTCTTACAGCAAATATAATTTCGGTTCTATTTTTGTATTTCTTAAAATTAAAAAAAAAAAACTAATATAGGTGGGAATTTATTGAAACTAACTCATATATCACATGTTAAATACAAAACATGGAATAATTATAAATTACAAAATAAATTAATTCTAACTAAAATTTTTATTAACTAGATATGGAAACAAACCAAAATTCCAAATATATTTTAGTTTTTTCTCAAAAGTTACTTTCTTAAAATGAATGTTTCAAAAGTAATGATGGGCTCACACAGCCCACTAAGTAAGGCCCAATAATCTTATATTCATATAATAATGGGTTTTAGTTTTAGCAACGTCTGATTGGTGTGTCACATAACCCTTTCACATCAATTCCCAGAGTCCGAAACACTTTTTGAGTTAGAGAGAAGAGAGACCCCGAAGAAGAAGAAGATTCCGGAGAATGGCGACGGCGATTGTGCGTTCAGCTCTTTCCCGAGCAGCGATCCGCGCAGCTCCGAGGACATCCGTCGCTCCTAAGCGAAGCTTTTCCTCTTCCGCTGGCCATGACGATGCTTGTAATTTGTCTCATCTCTCTCTCTTTTTCTGCCATTTCATTTCGATCTAGGTTTTCTGTTTTGAGGTTTCCTTTATTGTTTTCTGGATTCGCCTCAATTCTTATTCTCCGATTCTTGGTAGATTCCTCAGTTCTGAGTTGATCTTAAGATTCAATATGATTTTACACGAATTCGAGAATTTTGAACCTATTCGGATACCTAACTCTGTTAACTTTGAATTGATTAGGTAGATCGACTAGTCAAATTTCAATTTAATTTCGCTCCCTTTAAACGTCAAACAAGTTTTTTCCCCGATGATGTAAAGCATTTTCTCGGATCAAATCTCCAACATTGGAGTGCTTGATTCCATGTTGAAAGGGTCAATTTTTTTCTTGGTACACCTTAGCCACTGTTTTCAATCAAAGTGTTTTGAATTTTGTACAGACGAAGCTGCCAAGTGGGAGAAGATAACTTATCTGGGTATTGCTAGTTGCACTGCTCTAGCCGTCTATGTTTTATCCAAGGGCCATCATCACGGCGAGGACCCTCCTGTAAGCTTCCCTTGCAATAGTTTCATTGGATTGCTCTTTTAACTCTGGATTTGGAATCTTTACGTTTGAGAGAATGGATATATCGCCAGTAAAAATGGAAATGAGTACGCACTACGCAGATAGATGATGTTGTTACTGAAGCTGCCTTTTCCCCTTGTCTGATTGGTCATTCATTCTGCTAGCCTTGAGCTTTCGTGAACCTTTTTTGTCCCTTTGTTTCCTTGTTACAGGCCTATCCGTATATGCACATCCGCAACAAGGAGTTTCCTTGGGGTATGCATACCTTTCCCGTTCTTACTGTTTTGCATCTCGTGATCTGCAACTTTGATAATACTGTTTAGATGTGACAAAAAATTGTCTCTTTTATCATGGATTCTCCTAAAAACCTTTAGAGGTCATCAGAGATTAGCCGTAAACTTCGTTCTTCCATACCCGTTTCGGAATTTACTCAATTCTATTTTCCCGTTCTCAGGTCCAGATGGTCTGTTTGAGGTGAAGCACAACGAAGGCCACTGAATCTTGCGTCTTTACAATAATTTCTTCTTGGTTCATTTGAAAAGCTAAATGCTTATCGTCTTTGTTTTAACTTTGTCAACTATTTGCTGCTCCAATCTCCTTTCATTTGGTGGGAAATAAGAATAATACTTTGTTTTGTTATTATCAAAGACTTGTGTTTCCTCAAATCTCGTATGATTCAATCTCAATAGAAAGAACATTCTTCATAATAAGTTCATGAGACGAAGCTAAAGATAAAGAGTATAGATATTGATTAGTTTCTTTCGACCCAAAAAAAAAAAGAAAAGATATTGATTAGTTTCTAAACTCAATATTATTACTAACTGGGAATTAATTCCCGAGATATGAAAAGTATAGAATATGCATGCCCATGACAAGTTTTGTTAAGAACATCACTCAGCAGCGACTTTGTCATTGGTCAATCCATTGTTGGACTCAGGAAGAGTTTCCAAATCAGTTCGAGCATCCTTAACATCTTGAGGAACACTATTATCAGAAGTGGACTTGGTATGTTCTTGATCATTTTGGGTCTCCTCTGTTTCACCACTTTTGTTGTTTTCCTCTTTCTTCAACTCTGCTTTCGAAATGTCATCCTCTGTTTCCTTTATATCAGAATGTGATTTGCTTTGCTCGTTTCCAGATTCACTCTTGCTTTCATCAATTTTTTGTTCGTCACTCTTCTCCCGTGTGTTTGAAGAATCAGTAGATTCCACCTGTTCAATTTTCTTCTCACTGTCGGTGTTTTCCTTTCGCTGAGATTCTGAAGGATCTTCTTTCTCCCTTTTCTCTGTTTCTTTGCTCTCATTCTCTTCTTTCTCCTTTTTCTCAGATTCTTCCTCTTTATTCTCCTCTTGGGATGAAGACTCTTCTTTCTTCTTTTTCTCCGGTTCTTCCTCTTTACTTTTGTCTTGGGACGAGGACTCTTCTTTCTCCTTTTTCTCGGATTCTTTGTTTTTACTTTCCTCTTCAGATGAGCGTTCAGAAGATTGTACCTTTTCCTTCTCGTCTTCTTCGTTTTTTGTTTCTTGATAACCAGTGGATTTCCCGCTCTCATCTCCATCACCAGTCTTTTCAGTTGATTCTGTAGTTTCAGTTGCATTGGAAGTTGACTGGTTACTCTCAGGTAATTCACCATTAGAATCAGAGAAGCCCTTCTCCAACACCACACTCTCACTCTCAGTTTTCGTTTCATCAGACTCGTTACCTCGGGATGAACTAGTGTTCTCCTCTGCTTCTGTCTTTGAATCCAACTCATTCTTTGTCTCTTGTTGCTCACCATCATCACTACCAACCTCCCCATTATCCTCAGTTGTGTTCAAAGAAACATTCTTAATAACAGAATCCTTTAGTTCTTCAGTCTTTGGACCTGACTCGTCTTCATGGAAACTAACATTCTCAGTAACGTTAGCTTTACTTTCTTCCTCAATTTCCACTTTCTTCTCCTCCGTCTCATGGACAACCTCACTCGACGCATCATCTCCCTTGTAATTCTTCTCTCTAGCTTCTTCATTACTCGTCTCGTTTCCACCTTCACTCTCATCAACCACCTTCTCGCTTTCTTCATTGTTTGAATCCTCATTGTTTCCTTCAATTTCCTTCTCATTATCCCCTTCTCTCGCTTTCTCCTCGATTCTTTCCTCCTCCCTCTCTACACTCTCATTGCCATTCTCCTTATCATCAGTACCTGAGTGTCCTCCATCAAGACTCTCCTCATTTTTGCTCCCTTCATCATCTTCCACTTCCTCCTTCACATTTGTAGTCTCCACAACACGCGGGTTGAGATCTTTCCTTCCAAGACTCACCACTTTATCCCCAGCAGCAATCTTTGCACTCTCTTCAAACACAGCTTTCTTCTCATGTGAATGCTTCATTTGATAAATCAGCCATATTCCAACACCAAGCAACAGAGTCAACTGAACACAGTGTTTCACCTTCAAGCCCTTTGATCTCTGCCCTCTTCGCGGCGATGATCTCACCATCCTTGCTTCTTTACTTCCAAAGCAACCTAATCCGAATCAAAAACCCAAATCTCTCAGAAATCATCAACGAAATCTAGAGCAGCCACTTACTGAGAATCTGAAATTCCAGAAGCTGTGGGTAAATCAATAGCAATCATTCAACCAAATTCCGTAACACAAGCGATCACTATACCCAATTTCTGAATAGAACAAAATACGACGAAATCGAAAAAACCCAATAGAGCTCGAGAATCGGCTTCAACATTGAGCCGATACATTCAATCAATACCCAAATTCAAATAACCATAAGTAAGGATATGAACAAACACGAACAAAACCGGCGGAAAAATCGAGAAAAAGAAAATACAAAAACTCACCTGGAAAAATTAAACAGTTGGATCACCAAAATACAACTTCTGATTCCGTCTGGGAAAATCTCGGCGAAAGTGAAAGATCAAAGAAGGGTTGTGTGAATGCACAGTGAGTTCTTGGATCTAGAGAAGGAGAAAGAGTAGAGTTCCCGTAAAAAAAAAAAATGTCACAAAAATCGTGCTTCCCTTTGATTACAAACAAACTGCAGAGAGCGAGAGGAAATGAATTAAAAAAAGAAAAAAAAATCCACTTGGAGAAATAAATATTTAACGAGAGCAAAAAAGACCCTGCAGCTGACTTCAAAGCGACGTCGTCGCTAGAGTTTCTTTTTCGGCTGACTTTAATATGACGTCGTTCCTCGAGTCTTTTTTTTTATCATTCCCATGACTTGAAGCGACGTCGTTTCTCGAGTTTTTCTCTCTTCTTCTCTCCATTGACTCTTAAACGGCGTCGGATTTTCCGTCTGGTGGATGGGCCATCACGTGCATCCATATAGTTACTTGATTCTGCCACGTGTGCTTGTGGGATTAGATTGAGCCACTTGTACTCTTGCTTTGACTTTTTATATCATACGATCCATTGAACAAATTTGCTGTCAAAAATGAAATTCGATTCGAGAAAATATATGTGTTAATTTTTGTGTTAGTGAAGTATAAATAAAGTTACCACTGATGTTTCAAACTTCTTTTTTGTTATATTTACTCTTATCTTATAAAGCAAAAATAAAAATAAAAACAAGAAAAGAGAATAGTCATCAAATTAATTAATAAGCAAAAACACCAGAAGGGGGAAAATGCCGCATATGAAATCAAAAAGTTCCGAGGATGAAAATAATTACAAAAATTTCAGTTTTAGAAAAAATGGCAAAAAAAAAAAAAAAAAAATCCAACCTATTTCAGTCCCAACTAAACAAACACATATTACTGATACTAATATTAGAAAAATACTATAAAATGCAATTGATATCAGGGTAGAAAGAAAAAAAATACAACGGTAACAAGCAAATTATGCCACTTGTCACAACATCGTTCGTTCGTTATAAGCAAGAAACAACTCGTAACAGTCTTATGATATAGCCGTTACACTCCACAACCGTTAGAAGAAAAAAAAAAAACAGAGAAAGGAGATAGCCGTTATGTTAACTCTCTATATATACAGACCACTATCTCTTCTCTCTTGCTTATTCAAATGTACGCTTTGTTTTTCTTCCTTTCATCAGATTTTAGATCTCTCTACAAATTTTCGTAGTCTCTGTTATTCCTCTGGTACGCTTTCTTCTATTCGAATCTCAGTTAATTTGTGTTTCATCTGCAAATTAGGGCTTATCCGTTTTCTTGTTTCACAAATAGATTTCATAGTGGTTGCAACAAAGAAAGGAAAAAGTAGATTTCGTAGTAATCGTGGTTGAACTGGTTTCAAATTTGAACATATTCAATTTCGGAATTTCTTGGTTTTATCTTCAAAGCTCTCGGAGTTAGTTTTTGTATTTAGTTTCGCTTCCGTTTTCGTTCTTTGATTTTTCTGGGTTTGGAAAATTTACTCTTTTTTTTATTATTGATTTTCTATTGAAAATTCGTGCGGTTTTGTATATTCTTCTTTAATGTACTTTTGGAGTTGAAAACTAAAAAGCAAAGAGAAACTATGGATTCTCTCTTTTAACAAAAAAAAAAAAAACTATGGATTCTCTAGATTTTTTTTTTTTTTTTTTAATTANGATTCTCCCATTTTTATTGGATTTGAAACTTTAACTTTATTTCCTGATTATCTCTGGAAATTTTTAGCTGAGAGTATATTAATAAGAAAGCAAAGAAGACGATTGACTCTCTAAAAATTCGTCTAGGTATAATCAGTTTAAAGATAATGATCATGCGATAGGCCTGATCATTAAAAGAGAGACGCTTTCTAATCTTGGGAGGGGCACATCTCCAAACAGAAGGCCCATTCTACTCCAAAGGCCCAATGCATTGTAAAATAGGCATGTATATTAGATACATGTGTTACAGGCGATGCTTCCACTGATGGAGAGACGTGGCAGCCAAGGAAGGAGACCGGAGATAGTTAGGGGGGCCTGAGCCTGCCGTCGGGCATGAGACCGCCTGACAGACTGCCTGGGCCTGAGACCGCCTGGGCCTGAGACCGCCTGGGCTTGGTCTGTGTCGGGGTCTGGGCCAGAATCTGTGTCGGGGTTTGGGTGGACATATCTTTTATATTAAAAAAATATTCTAATAATATATAATTTTATTGTGTTTTAATCGCGATCTATCAGAATTAGCAGTAGCCGTCTAACTCATTTAATATATAGATTAAAAACTTCTAACCCTAACCCGTAAATTAAAATACAAGTCTCAGCTCGTATAGACGCTTCGGTGCAACGAGTCTTCGTCAAGCCGATATGGTCCCCATGAAAGTGCCCTAACAATGACCTAATTCCTCCACCCACTCAAATGTACAGTTTTTACTTTTCATACATTCATTTAATAAAAATTCAGCATCAGATTGTAGTTTACATCGTTATTTTATACGATTAGATCTAGGATAAAGCGGTTGTCCAAGATTAAAACTATGCTAAAAAAGCACTGCTGATTCGTTATATATGTTAATTGTTTGAATGGATTAGTTGCACAAAAGTAAAATCGAAACCTAAATAAATTTGAACCAATAGCTTCTTTATGATTTTTCATCTTAGTGATAGTACTTGAGGCATGCAGGTTGTCTTTGCTCCTTCTATTATAAGCTTTCAACGAATTTAAGAACCCATCATAGCTTCTTTCAAAATTCCCAACCCATGTTAGCTTCATACAATGAACGTACTCATCGAGTACCTCGTAGATATATATAGCTTCAAACATATATAGACCAATCTAAAATGATCATATTGTTGGACATTTTTCATGGGTTGAACTATGATGTGATGGTATAGGTACAAATGTCATGATGGTGGCTATACTACAAATTCGAAGTGCTATCACGGCCGTATGTATATTACATTTATAATTAACCACTGGTCACTGGTGTATCCACTATTAATGTAAACTCGATAAGTAAATGAAGTATTGGTCAAAAACATAACACCCTTCAAATAAATTATTGACCAACAATATACATCCTTTTACCCAAAAAGCATATATACACATAAAATAATATTAGGAATTGACAAGATAAAATAAAAATGACAATATATTTAATATATTTATTTATTTTATCAATATACATATAAACATTTGAGATGTTGACAAAAAAAAAACTGAGACGTGTTTGCTATTGCGTGTACATATTCATATCCAAATCAAAGACCAAAATCTATATTGGACCATTGGAATCTCCTCCACCTTTTTCCCCCGTAAGTTTTGTCTTCAACGTTTTGAAAATAATTAATCTGCATTATTTAAATGATTTTTATCTAGATTACAAATCGAAATAGTTAAATATTGATATACTTACACAAATTTCGTTATTTAAACTAAATCTATACTGTAACAGGGTGATCGTTAATTAGTAAAACAAATTAGACTAAAAACTATGTCTAACTCTTTATGTAATGATGTAATATGGTTGACGATTAATTATATTTTTGTTTAAGTAATGAAATAAGAAATATATTCACCATCTCATATACGATCATATATTAATATCTCACGTGGAGGCATTAACCATCGCATACATTATGATGAACAAAGGCCTGTGTCGTACAAGAACAATGAATGAGGTATGGAGCAATGGACGTCAAAATAGATCATTGAAACAGAGAATGTGATTATGTATATGTCCAAAATGCCTCCACGTGACTGTACCTTGTCAACTCTGTGCTTTAACGATTTGCTCTCGAATGGCTGAATAATCTCTACGCCTTTTTTTTATTTTGTCGATACATATTTTTAATTACGTCCATAGTTCCAAGGAAGTGATGCAACGGAGAAGAGATCGAAAACAGTTAACTAAACAAACAGAAACAAAAAGAGATCGGAATGGCCAAAGTATTTATGCTTTGGAACTCTCATTTTTCTTTCTTCTTTGTTGTCTCTTCTTTTGAGTCTTTTAATTTTTGTCACTTTGCTTTTGATGGTTTTATCGACCGTGCGACAATGTGCAATCAATCGTCTATAAACAAAATGCATTTTTTCTCAAATTTATAAACATTTTAGAGCGAAGGAAGCGTTTTGAGATCTGTCGGTACACATATATAGATATTACAAAAACAAAAATATTCTAGTAACAGAAAAATTTATCATTAAAACCAAAGTATCCGTTATTGATAAGTTTTAGTGAAGGATTAACGATTGTAGTTTCTCGTTAAAAAACTCTACAAACGAATTAGCGAAATCAAGACGAATTTATGAAAGTACATATCATCATGGTTGGATTTCTCTTTGGTACAAATAATTAACTTCAGATTTCTTGATCATATTACCAATAATAATTTATTCATCAATGTTATAAAGTTATATATTACGGCGATTCAACTACTAGAAAAGTTATAATATGGTTTTGGAATGAGCCTCACATAGCACAGTATTCTCCATCGAGTTTTGGACGATATGCCCATATTTGGATAATGTGTATTATTTTAAAAATATTATATAAAATATTAGTGAAATCAGTAACATTGTGGCAGTTTACTGACTCTGATTGACACTTGAGTCTCCACCGAATTCCAATTTTCTTTTTATTATTCAAATATTGAGTAATATGAAATGAAAACAAAAAAATTGGAGGAAGTAAAGTCATTCAAAGGAAAAAAAAAAGTAAAAAACAGTAGAGAGAATCAAGACTGTTTAGTGCACACACACAAAAAAAAAAAAAATCAGGACTGTTTGCTTTGCTTGATTTGTTAAATTAGTAAACCCCACATGCACAAACACACATCGTCTCTCTTTTGTTTTGTCACTTCCTCTTCCTCTTTCCATATGATCAATCCCATCATCTCACACTCTTCAATTTTTTTTATGAATAGGCTTTGTCCAATCTCATTTTAATTTCGACAAGTTGATATTCCAAATGTTAAATCCGACTGGTGTCAAAAAAAAAAAATGTTAAATCTGACTAAAACAAAAAAAATATATGCTTTAAGTAGAAACTGATCATCGACTGTAAGTAGAAATCTGATTGTTTATCATTCTTTGGAAACATAAATGCTGATTTTACTCTTATCATAATCTATAAATATCATATCAAATGTATTTTAGTTGTTTTTGTTAACCAGGGCTCAAGTCTAAAGATGTCTTATTTAGTTTTTGGTTTCAATTTCAGATTATTTTTCTTGTTTCCTTAGATTTCCGATATGGAAAATATAAGGATGATACTGAATTGAAACCGACTAGAATTTGGTGGGTTCAATATTTTATTATAAAAGGTACTATATATTAATTCAAAGTAGTTACGAATAAATCCCATCGAGAACTCTACTCAAACAAGTACTGGGACACAGAAAATCACCAGTGGTCACTAAATAAATTAATCATTTTATTTTTGAAAAAAGTACAACCCAAAATCCAATGTGAATGACATAATCGTTAAACGGCGACGTTTGACGAAACGACAGCAAACCGGCTGATTATTTGTCCATCATCTATGGATATATATATCAAACGTATCTTTGTCTGTGCATTAAACCAACAATATTTCCATACATAAATCTCATATGTATATTTATATATATACACACATATATATATATATGCATACGTACGTGAGTGATGTAACTTTCATCCATAAAATTGGTATTTGTCAGAATCGTCTTGAAAATAGGTTTCCGTGCGTTCTGTTTACGATGCGTGTTCTTCTAATATTATATCACTTCTCGAGTTTTAAAAGATTTTACTTTCACAATTTGTAAAATCAAAATCCATAATAACTATCTAAAAATAAAAACAATTCATTTTGGATAAACACAAATTTTTATTCATCTCTGTTTTTTTTGTTAACTACACTATAGTAAACATCATCAGAATCACTAACGCAGAATTATCAGAAACTCTGAAGATTACAACTAAAACATATATATGTACACAGAGATATTAGAATTCGAACCAAACCAAAAAAAGAACAGAAAAATTGTCGATAAAAAAGTAAAGAAGTTTCTTCAAGGGTTATAGATGGAGTTACCACATTTGCATTTCCAGCTCATGGGTTTGTAATTAGAACTATCATCTCCTCTGGTGTAATCAAGATTAATAATCTCAGAGGAAGATGAAAAAGGAGAGTGAAGTTTTGTTTGAGGATTTGTAGGAACTTGAATTGCTTCACAATGACCACAAGAACGACATCTCACTCTCTCGCATCTTGGTGGTCTTGATCCTATTAGACCTCTCATCATCATCTTCTGATCTTGATCTCCTCTCTGTCCAAAATTAGTGGCATTTTTAAAAACCAATTTAATTGGAAGAAAAAAAACAGAGGATTTGAGAAATTTACCTTAGTGATGGATTCGTGCGAGTTTGGCTCTGGTCTACCTGAAAATGTCAAAAGAAGTAAAAGAAGAGTTAAGATTTAGGAAATTTTGTTTGAAAATATGGAAATGTGACATTGACCCATTTACCATTAGCCATTAGACTGAAATGGGTCGAATTAAGAATCAGCAAAATCAGTAGAAAACTTGACATGTTGCTGCACAACGCCATTTTCAGACACAAGATCGGTTTGCAGTTTACAGGAGAAACAATTAGACTTTCTCTCTCTTCTCTACTCTCTCTCTCTATCTCTATCTCTCTGTGTATTTTTTTTTTTTTTGGTTTTATCTCTCTGTGTATTGATGTCTAGAGGAAGATTTTTGAAGTAGAGAAGAAAAAGGAAAGTGGCTACCCTTTGAAGGGCAAATAAAATTTTCCTAAACTATACTACACGCACGGATATATATGCACGTAAGCGTTATATATGACTTGACATATCTAATAATCTTTTTTTATTCTTTGATATATATTATTATACACTTTATTTGTATCATCACATCATCAAAGATATGTATTAGAGAAGTCAGTACTTGAAGAAGAAAAATACAAAATATGTCGGGACCTCCATATTTTATATACACAAATTTCATTTTTGTTATATATAAAATTATGATGTATAATTAACGGGAGTCAGATTCTATTAAATGTGTATGTATAGCTTGATACGTATGTCTACAAGTGTCCAATAAAACAAGAATCAGGTGAAAAAGAAATTACGTAGGTACAAAAGAGCAGGATGCATAATTAATTTAAACGTAAAAAGAACAGTTAAAATGTTAAATACTTAAGAGAACTAAAATCTATTTTGTCGTCTTCAAAACTTTAATTTTATTAGTTTTAAAAGAGACAATACAATACCCCCAAAAAACAAGAAAATAAAGGATAAAGGTTAATAAGAACAAGAAAGTAAAAGTAATTTTATTATTTTCTTTGTAAACACAAAAAGATTCAAGGTTTCCATCACAGCTGTTTCGGTTTGATTTAATTTTCTTTTCACAGATTTGAATATTATTGTTAAAAAAAAAAGGAAAATGAGTTGCTTTTTGAGTTCTGGTTTCTGCGGTTTCTTGTGGTAATAGACTGACTGGAGCAGTAGAAAGGACCCCACCTCACCTGACCGACCAATACCGTGCCTTCTTGCCTTTTCGTATTCTTCTAACCAAAAGTCACTTATTATATAGATTATTTAAATATTCATATAGAACTGTGTCAACACGTTTCGCTCACTCTTCCCAATTTCTTTTTCCAATGATTAAAACAATTATATTCTCAATTGCTATGTGCAGTTAACCGCTGTTAAAACATTTTCCTTTTATTTCAAGATTAAACATTTCGGTCGTACCGTATATACTTTTAAGTTAATTTATGAAAACATGCACTTTTATAACCTTAAACAAAAACTCACACCCTAACAGTAATATATCATTAACGACACTAAGCACACTTGTCGAGGGATGCTTATTTTACTGCAACAATAATCATAATTCTAGCCGGATCGTTTGCATAATGATTAAACATATTTTACGCCATTTATTCTACTAGTTGAGTGATTTATCTAAGACCATTGTTTAATCTCCTACAAGTGAGTTCGAATCCAGGTTGGGCTGGGTGATTATTAGAGGACTAGCCACTAGACTAATGTCACTAGACTAATCAATTTAAGTCAAATATATCATGGTTTAAGGAAATGGGTTAGTTTTCATTTTAAATTGAAGAATCAGGTCATAATAAGTTTTTCAACTCTATTCTGTTTTTCTCTTGAGTGTTGGGCATACGACGCATGATTGTCTTAGCCATGTCGAATAAAGCCCAGATGCAAGAAAGCCTGTCATGGGCCAATTCTCAATTTATGAAGACCCCAATAGATTGAGTAGTTCGATATGTATCATAGTACACACAAAATGGGCTAAACCCACAAAATCCACAACCTTTTTTTTTTTTCGGGGGTGTACAAAATTACAAATATATTTATAGCCGTATGTATTAAAACTAATAACTAGTCAAGAAATCGATGATTTCTAGTTTTATTTGATGATGAAGAATAGATAAGTGCATTTTTCAATGAAAGTTGAACTTCAATTTAAACAAAAAAATTATTATGACATTATTTATTTTGGATAAACTCAAAACAATATCTAAGAAATAATCGGTGAAATTGACTCATTTAAATTGACAATGCCATATTAGACGGCTCAAATCTAGTTTAAAAAACGTTGATTAACGTGAATTGGGGTTAAAAACTTAAAAGTCAGAACTTCTTCGATGTTCTAGTTCGGTTTAAAGTCACATTTCATTAAAAAATAAGCCAAAACATTTACGTTTCATAAAAAAAAAGTGGATATCAAAATTGTCTTTATTTCAAATTCTTTTAACATTATGTGATTCATAGAAAATGACTTTTTTTTTTAAATGTACTAAAACTAGTAGTGATTTTTTCGTTACCTGAAAAAATAGTAGTTTTTTCCGATATAGCTCAAATCAATTTATTGTCGGCCGTGTTAGGTTACTATTTTGAACAAGTACGACAAGAAAATGGTGGCAAAGGGATGAAAAAGGTGGGTGGGCATATTAAATCAATATAATGGAAAGGTAAAATAATTCAAAGACATGACATTAATTTTGGGTTAAATAGAGTTTTGTTTTATGAAATTTATGGAGTCCGTCAATTTCTTATCCGTAGTTCTTCATTAAGCTACGCGCAAAAAAAAATTCCAGGGTGTATTACATTATTAGACATGGTAGCTTAACGCGCGTAGCCAAATATTGCATCAGATCGAAATCACAAAATCAATCATTTTTTTTTTTTCACAAAATCAATCATTTCTTGCCTAGGTTTCAAAATTTAAGTATAAAAATAATTTTAATATGATAAATGTGCGAGTTTGATATTTCCAAATATAATTTATGTAAGTGACATAATTCACAAAGGCTTGCATGTTGTGAAGCTGCTGCTGATATTGCAATCTTACTTGAGAAAGAATAGTGGGAATGTACTAAAATATGAATATGCTATGCTCTAGAGCCAAAACTTGTATTTTATCACATGCAAACGTTACTTTACTATAGACGAAACTGGATTGAAGTTTCGAAACTAGAGTGCCAAATTGCGTGATAGAATTTAATGTTTTTAACGATGTTTGCTAGCTCGAACTAATATTGAGTAAAAAAAAAAAACCAAAAAAAAAAAAAAAAAAAAAANAAAAAAAAACTAATATTGAGTAAGAAATGATATAGACAAAGATGGGAATAGGAACTATTCAACGAGCACGACTTGTGTGGTGTGGATAAGGAAATGAAAGCTAATATCCATAAATTAAATATAGACATATCCCTACTCTCAGGCCTCTCCACATTTAACAGCTTTCATATTTTCATTTTCGTTTGATAAATTAGAATGTTCATGTACGATCATAAAAACTTCACAGCTACTCTCATTAAAGCAACTAAAATATAAAAAATTTGTGCAAGGAAATTAAGAGGATATGTGAAATAAATAATTAAATATTACGACTCTTAACTTGCCTTCATCGGGTTGAAAACAACAAAATTTGTCATCTGGCTTGTCGTCGAACCAAATTAACCATTACATTAAGTTAGGCTTTCAATCTTGAAATATTGATAGTTTGATACCTCTTTTTGCTATGATACAAAAATACGAAAATTAGTTTTATGCAGGGAAATATTATACAAAATATCCACCAGTTATAATATAAGAAACGATTGTATCATTTTTGCGAGGCATAGCAGAGCAGTGCAATGGTGACACGTGTTCAAATGAGATCGCATAGCGCGTATCAGTTCAGTCCGTCGGAAAATTCATCTGCTTCAAATTCAATCATTGAGACGATAAATATTGGAATCAGATTTTTTTTCATAGTTATTAACTTATTATGAATTCTTCGTTTAATAACACTGTCCTTGTTTCACATGCATGACACGAGAGCAATTAGGACAGGTAATGATAATGTGATTGGTTTTACCAAAAAGTGCAAGAAATCAATTAAATTCAAATAGCAAAAAGAGTGAAAGAACAGTAAGATTTGGGAAATAAAACAAGACATATTCAATGAATATTCATTTAAAACATAATAATAACAACAATAATAGAAAAGTGGTAGGTCCAAAAAAATTGAGACGATCGATCAGTGATTAGCTGTACTGAAAAGCTAAGCTCTAAATGATACCTTCCCCGATAAAACAATAATTATACATACATTTGCCTTCATGCGTCTCTCTATAAATATGGCTTCGATCTTCTAATTTCAATCAAACCCATCATCATAAGATCTTCATTAATCTTCAACTATAAAGCAACAATGATGGTTTCGCTCTTCTCTGCAAGAAATGTTTTCTTTATGATATGCTTATTTGCAGCATTGTACAGGCCAGTTCTGAGTAGACCGGCTAAGTTTGAGGACGACTTTAGGATCACATGGTCCGATGCTCATATCACGCAAATCGATGGAGGAAGAGCCATTCAGCTCAAATTGGACCCTAGCTCAGGTTCTTACATGCATTATAATCAGTTTTATGGAAACATAATATATATCTTCGATTGCATATTTTAAAATATTTTTGTATACATTGATTTAGGATGTGGGTTCGCTTCGAAGAAGCAGTACTTGTTTGGCCGCGTGAGCATGAAAATCAAACTTATCCCTGGTGATTCAGCGGGAACTGTTGCTGCCTTCTATGTAACTATGCATACGAATATTTATGTTCCATTACTGCTTTTCTAAAGTTTTGACTATACTATATAACAACAACGAATATGATAAACTATGCAGATGAATTCAGATACGGATTCAATAAGAGACGAGCTAGATTTCGAGTTCTTGGGAAACCGAAGTGGACAACCGTATACTGTGCAAACCAACGTGTTTGCTCATGGTAAAGGCGACAGAGAGCAAAGAGTTAACCTTTGGTTTGACCCTTCTCGTGATTTCCATGAATACGCCATTTCATGGAACCATCTCCGTATTGTGTAAGTCATACATATACAACCAATTGCCATCCCTTTCTCTGTCTAGTTATTAAACAAAATAATGTAACATACAGTTGATTTAACAGTATCAAATTAACCAATAATTTAGTACTATAAGACTCGGATAACTATTCTTGCCTTTTCATATTGTCACGAGAGACATGATTGGTTTAATATTTGTGTCGGTCCATGGGCCATGTAACAAGAGAATGAAAGAGACGGCATATTTATTTTGGAGGCATTCATTGATTTGACCATATAAATGTCCCACATATTTAAAATCCATTAGCCATAAGCTATAAGAAAAAACAAATTATCAAAGACTTGGTTCTATTTGTTGCAGCATAATATGTAAATTAGTATTCATTTTGTAATCGTCTAATATGTGTGGTGTGTAGGTTCTACGTAGATAATGTGCCCATTAGGGTTTATAAGAACAATGAGGCGAGGAAAGTTCCATACCCGAGATTCCAACCAATGGGTGTATACTCCACGCTGTGGGAAGCCGATGATTGGGCGACACGTGGAGGACAAGAGAAAATCAATTGGTCGGGAGCGCCGTTTTATGCTTATTACAAAGATTTCGATATAGAAGGATGTACTGTTCCGGGACCAGCAGATTGTCCCGCTAATCCAAAGAACTGGTGGGAAGGCAGTGCGTACCACCAGTTGAGTCCGGTCGAGGCTCGAGGTTATAGATGGGTCCGAGTGAACCATATGGTCTATGATTATTGTACCGACAGGTCTCGTTTTCCTGTTCCTCCCCCGGAATGCTCGGCCGGAATATGATCCAAACGGATATGTCTTCAAAGCAAGAACAAGGCCAAGTGGTTCCATAAGCAACGTTGCAATGTCTGTGATTGTGAAGTTATTGAAGAATCTTTGTGGTGTGTGATGAACTGTTCATAATCGATCTGATTGTGGTCAAATGTTCATATATTTGTATATCTTTAAGTTTTTTTTTTTTTCCATTCTGTCTTTTGTTTTATTAATCATCTATTATCGTGTCAAGAGAAGAACCATGTTTTGCTTGTAAATTGTTGGGGAAAAAAAAACTGTTTTTAAGGGTATTATTTCATGATAGGGTTTGTTGGTCACTTGGGTCTAGGAATTAATTTCATCTTAATGGGCCTGATCTTTCCGTCTTCTCTTCTATTTTGGGCCTTGAGGCAATTTTCTTTGGGCCTTGAGGCAATTTTCTTTCACCTTACATCAGATATGCATATACATAGATCCGTTTTTACTTCTCACACATACGAGCTCGTGAAGATTCTGACGATAAAAATAGATTGGTAATATCTTTGTTTACGGTATCTGCAAACTCAGTAAAGCGTTTTTGTTGTTTTTTTCTCTCCTGTGGTTTAAAAATCTAACGTATGATACATATTTATATAGATGATATATAAGTAAATATGTTACGATGGATCACAAATTTATGAGCCATTCCAACCAGTCCGGTCGGATAGGTCATTTTTGGTTTTGAAAAAAATTAAGATTAGATTCGTTCCGGTCCAGAGCCAGTCGAAATTAGGTCAAATCCATTATTTTTGCTTTATTTTTTTGTAGTTAGCTGTAAATTTATGGAACCGGATCCAATGAGCTATCAAAACAAGTATCTTTTGTTGATATTGATGGCAGGATAGGCAAAGCCAATGATGAAGATGGCAAAAGATGATGAATGTGATGACAAAAATGTGATGGTAATTAATGGTTTGTGGTCAGATGAGGTCAGCACGAGTAGCTACAAAACAGGGTTTGATTTGATAAAAAAGTAAGTAAGGGGATAAATCAGCGAAAAGATAAGATTACTGGGGTCCATTAGAGATAATTGGAATGGTCCAAATTTGTAACTTTCTGGGACGAATTGATGAGTGGTGACTAAGCAATGCTTTTTCTTTTCTTTTATATACAACTTGAAACTTCCAAATTGACCTGTTGTTTGGCTGTTTCCATCTTATATCAAATGTTTATAACAACAAATAAATATTCTTTAGTAAATAGCGATAAGGAAATGAAAAGTGATGATGTAAATTGATGCAATACAAACTATATCGGAACAGCTCATCACTGTATTAAAAGTTGGGACATGTAGATTTGTGAAAACTTTTACCTACACCGTCTCTCTTTTTTTTCTTCTTTATAGTTCTTCTGGTTTATAAAACTGTAGTTTTGTAAATTTATTTTTATGTCATAAATTTGTTTTTGGTATTTTTAATGTAAATTTTCAAACTAAATTTTAAATTTATCTCTATTATTATTAATTAGAAAGAGAAACTTTTTTTGTGTATTAATAAAAGGTATAATAAAAAATTATATATTTATGTGCGAAAAATGGTAAAATGATATTTTGTGAAACAAAGAGAATAATGTTTATCTTAAAACAATTCTACTACAACTCTAAAGCCACCCTTTTCGAAATCTAAATTTAATGTGAGTTTAGTCGACAAAAAATGTGGGTTTATATGTATATGAGTTGGATAATAAAGAGACTCTAAACTGATGAGTTTTGGTACATTTAAAGTTTTTTTCGGTTAACATCAAGTATTTAATTTGCAATCACATTTAGCTATTTTTAGACGGACAAAATTTTGATAAAGATGTTTTTTCACAATTCGACCATCGGATAAAGAACAGAAATTAAATAATTTGATATTCTTTGTTTAAAAGATTTCCTTTTTCTCAACTGGCCAACTCCATCTGCAACGTACACATTATATGTTGCATATTCTTATGTAATTTAAATTGTCATAAAAATGGAAAAAAAAAAAACAAGTTATTTGCACAATTTCTAAGTTTATGGTAAAATTTAGGGAAGAAATATTTCAAATTTTGCAAGCAATTTTTTTAAAAAAGAATATCATTGTCTAAGCACGCTAACATACGTATTATTGTTACTTATACTTCACAAAATTCAGGATTTTATGTAAGAAAATGTTATCTTGATTCAGTCAATATAACATCGCAGTCACCTACATCTAAAATGATAAGAAGTTAACAACAAGAAAAGAAAAACTAATTACTAACTCTTCCTTACTGATCAACAACACGTATAATCCATTTCGTTATCAATTATTGGGACTTTGTGGTATAGATCAAATGCTTTTGTTTTCGAAAAGGATATGAATATATATAATGTTTTGTCAAGTTTCATTAGTTAAAATTTAGACGTATCTTCTCTGTATGCATGTGAAAAGACAGTATTGTAATATAAGGATGTTATTATTAGAGGAACATCCACATGTGGTCTTGAATCAAAAGGGGAATGTTCCACGTGTCAATTTGATTACTCAAGAAAGTTTGACCAATTGACTCATGAGATCCGCGTGTTGTTTGGAGATTTTGTCACACAAAACGATCAACTAAATGCAATCTTTCACTAAATCTTGCAAGTTTCTTTTTTAGAAGTGAAAGGTATGGAGGTTATTTTGCAAACTATGTTTTTTTTTATTGAAGACTACAAAAGAGGTTTGTTTGCAAAATAACTAAAAATTATGGTGCTAGAAAGATCAAAGATAATAATTGACCACAAAAATATGATAAGTTGCTCTGTATATGAATCAATGATTAAATCGTCAATATGCATATAACATGTTTTTCTTATATATATGTTATGGTGAACCCATCAGTCATAACTCACAACAAAAGACTATATATATAACAAAAAAATTGACATACTTTTTTGACATACTTAATACGATCGAAATTATGATCCAGTTAATGACATGAAACTAAGTCTTTGAAATTATGTTAAACCTAAAATAAAGTTATATAAGAGTTAATCTTTGATATATTAGCTAGATAGGTCATGTAAGATAAGAAAGTATGTATACCAAAATTAATATCTTTTAACAGAAAACAACAAAAAGCTAGAGAACGTATATAGAATTGAAAGGAAGTCCGGAGGAGGAGGAACAAAATCACATGGTTCTCCACATTTTACGCATCAATCACTTACTTACAAGGGTTCAAAGTTCTTTTATTATGGTACATCACAAGCGAAGCAAAATGGGCATACACTTAGCATATATCTTGCTTTTTTGACTAAATATATTATATGTTATCATATGCTATGAGTCGCATCTAGTAATTCTACTATGTTCCAATTATTCAATAGTCACATTTTCGTCCTCTATTATTGAAAATTTCAAACTCATATCGTCGACAAAAACTATAATGCATATATAGAATGGTTTTTAGACTAGCTCTATGTTGATAGATATCTAGTTAACCCGACAGCATGTGGTCTATGTTACATAAGTGGAACGAATTTTTATTTATCTTTTGTCTTCTAGTCTCGTGGGTACTTTTAAACACTCCTTACATTGGTTCCAGTTACAGTTATTATGACTACGGACGATAAATTAGCGGTCACAAAAGTATAAATTAGTATGTTACAATTTTTTATTTTTTTTGGTAAAAGTTACAATTTTTTTTTATTTTGCTAAACTATGTTACAAATTTTAGTATACTACTTTTAGCATATTATAAAAAAAAACAAGTATAACATAAAACTCCAAAAATATATACCTACTGTCGATGACTATATTTTAGATATACGGAGGAGGGCCAAAGAAAAAGACGAGGTCTAAGATATAAAATCATGACATTTAGGTATTTCCTTACCCTTTTTGAAACAAAACAATTACATAAAGTCATATAGTTATTTAGGTGCTTGTATGATTTATTTAAAGTTAATTGAAATTTATTCGGCGTTATATACCAACCTTTAACTAACACGCGCAATGGTGCGTCTCAATACGTGTTGCAACCAATGTTGATTAGCTTTAAAGCTTTAAGCCTCTTATTAACTTCAATATAATAAACCCAGCTTTTAATTGGTTAATTTTGTATATAGAATATAAATCAATTGCAGTTAGATTATATATGTCTAAGCGGATCCGGGACCGATTGAACAAAAATATGAAAAAATGCATAAGGTAGTTAACAATTAACATACTACTAGATTGTAATCAAAATCAAATTAGATTGCAAAATAAAGTAAAATGGAAGTGTATATACTAATATATTGATATTGGTAAGATAACGCGTATACAGCTTAGCTATGACACGAGAGTTGTTATGTTAAGTGTTATGTTAAGTTACGTTTGTTTTAATATCAAATTTAGCAAACGAATTAACATTCGAGAAATTAAGAAAAATATTTGTTGGAGTTTTCTACCAAATTCATACTTAGTTATTAAAAAAATACTAATAGTACATTTTTAAAATGAAAAGTCGGGAACAAGAATTCGACAAACCGACAATTTAACCAGCAACTGACACATGTCTTTTGCTATTCTTAATACACTAATTACGTTCGTGCACACGTAAAGCAAATCTATCAATCATTAAAAGAAACAACCCCAAATAATTAGTCACCTACATAAGTACTATACTAATTAACAATGACATAGAATACTAATCTTAATATACACTTATACAGTATTCATAAATAAAATAAATGTCGTCTATTGATTTATTTTCAAATCGATTGCGGCCGATTTAATACGTCTCATCCGAATCTTGCCTGCTTAACATAAAATCTTTTGTTCTCGCTTGATTGAACGATATTTTTTGTTCTCACAGTGACCACGTATATTTCAAAAGTGATTATTAATCTGCTAAGTTTAAAGTCGTCAAATGCTTACAATAAAATAATATTATTTGTTGATCCAATTATGAACCTTCACTTGCCACTATGCATGTAGACAAACACATACACGCACAGATGTATCATGTATGAGTATAATTAAATAGACGGAACAAAAATGCACATAGTAGACTACAATATTAAATCATTAGGTGTTTTTGGACAGCAACAAAAAAAAAAAGGTCACATAATCAATCGACAACAAAAATGGATGTCAAAAAGAAAAGATAAAAGAGCAAGAACAAAGATATTTACCCTCTGTTACTAAAAAAAAAAAAAAAAGACCACAACTGAAATCCGGGTTACGCATCGTAGGGTAAAACTAGATTTGGATCAAAATTTTGTTATAATATTATAAATAAAACAAAAGTGAGAAAGAGAAAAGAAGAAAAGGGGACAATTAAAGGGAATGAATCCGTGAAAATGGAATGAGTTTCCGAGAAAGTCATCAATTTTCCAGGAAAGTCATCTCATCATTTAAATGGTCCACCACCATAATTTCAGGGTCACCGATCTTATGATTTTCATGTGGACTCTCTCGTCATCTCATCCCTCCATCATCACGCATGCTTTATTTTCTATACCAAAAATTCTCGTATTTATTTTTTTTTTCTGGAACAAAAGCAATAAATTAAAATTTAACACTTTTTTATTTATTATTAATGGGTAATCCGGGCTTTTGCTTTTTTCATATCCATAAACTATTAGTAGTACTTTTTTGTTGTTGTTGTTAACTACTACTTTTGATGAAAACATACATACATATTACTTGTAGAGATCAATTTCAACTGCATATCTTCGAACTTCGACGTCCTTTCACACAACCTATAAATCAAATGATGTTATTAATTGTTAGTTGATATCAAAATCAGCATTTATTTAGATGTAGTACCATATATGACAACTGAAAAATAAACCGCTCGTTGCAATGATACTAGGTATATACAGTATAACTTTTTTAAATTAATATTCGATAAATTAATAAATTTATCCGGTCCTGAGTTGGACCAGTGTAAAAATTAACAAAATTCGATAAGATAATAAGATAATAAGATAATAATTTTTTTAGAATTCCTATGTAATTACATGGTCCCAATAATATCATAAATTAATAATTATATATATATATATAACTAAAATAATTTTTCTACATATGATTTTAGTATTGTATACTATTTTTAAAAAATCATTTCTAATTTTTTTATTACATCAAAAACTTTTAGTTTTCTCTATCTACATAAAAAAAATTACAAAAAATTATATACATAACAATTTTTTGTTCAATGTTTAAATATTCCGTCATCACTCTTAGTAGCATTAATTTTTTTAAACGTTAAATTTTCAACATGTAATATTTTTATCAAGATAATTTAATTGGCTGTTAAAATACATTATATAGCAATATCTGAAAGTATTAATAATTAATTTCAAGTTCATGTATGTTATTTTACAAATAGATTCATCTACATTCATTGATATATCATCGTTTAAAAAATAATTTTTAGAAAATATGGACTAAACAAAAAATATCTCTATAAATTAATATTTATAGAGGTTTTACGTAGTAAAAACAATATTATAAACTATATATATTTTGCTTTGAAAACATGAAACAAACTTTAACAAAATTAACATAAAACAACATTAATAAAAAAATTAGAATAATTTAACATTATATGGGATTAGATAAACTGCATCCATAATAGTGTTGTACATGTACGTACTGAAATTGGAAGATTCATGAATAGGTTATGTATATGTGTGTTCATGAATCAAGTATTTACTTTATGAATATTTCTCGCTGTCATTTTCATAAGTATGTTCATAAATACGTCTCGTTGTCATGTATTTACTTAAAACTGAATATACGTGTGTAATAAATATAGGCATAGTATGAAAAGTCGCATAATTAATCCCACATATCTATAGCATGGTCGTGAGAAGAAGAGAAAATCACGTGAAGCATGCCCCACCTTACCCCTTAAAGATAGAGCATCTCACTACTACAAATCTTCAATAACGTTAATTGTTAATTGTTTATTTCCATTTTATTTATTTTTTCACAAACGTATCTATGTATAATTCTTTTCTTTGCGATTAAGCTTTGTAATTCGATGATGATATATTTGTTTTTATTCTTGCAATTTATGGATAATATTTGCCTACATATGTGAACACGTTAATGTCAAAAAAAAAAAAAAATGTGAACACGTTTTTGCGTTGTGTGTATTGGCTCCTCTGATTATCAGTATTATATAGTTTCTGATTTCTTATAAATTTATTATTGTCATTATTATTGGTTGGATAAATTAAAAAGGTCTAAGTTTAAGGAGATGTATCAATACACGTGAGCTAACCTCTTAGCCCCACACCCTTTATCTCTCTCACTTAAAATCATTCACACCCATCAAATGATTTTTTCCAGTTTTTATTTTCGCTTTTGGATAATCTACAAATAAAATCATTGTATGTGGAGCCAAAATTAATAAATGTGTAATAAACAAAAATATTTCGATTTAAGTTATTAAAAAGAATTAATATTTTGTTTTAATATGGCATGGTTTGGTTTACCGGATTATCTAACCTTCTTCCAGTTATTTTTTCGCCACCTTTACCTTCTCTAAGTTTTGGGATTCTCCATCTATTTAGTTATAAGTGTTTTATTTTATTGGTGGGAAAATTATTTCAATCAATTATATTTCCATTTTTGGGTTCTACGGTTGAAAACGAAACCAACTTGGCACCAGTGTTTCATTTAGATGAACGACTAGTAAAGAATAATAATAGACCTTTAGCTAATTTTACTAGGAAAATGTTGTAAGTGTGAAAAATGATAAAATCTTAGTGGATACTTTCACAAATATATACACGAATCTTCCTCTTAATAGAATCAATCTAAGAACGCTTAGGAAACCTTTATAATAAGGAAGGAGCAGAACGATATGTTTAGTAGTTTACGTCGTTGTAAGTGTGAACCAAAATTAGAACCCATATTTAACTATAAGCTGACGATGGAAAAAATATAATAAATCAATATTATATTCTAATGAATGAACAATCATTTGTTAAGGAAGACATAATAAATCATTGCAAAAAATTGTACAGAATTTATTAAATATATTATTTATGTTTTTTATAAGCAAAATTATACTATTTTGAAGAAAAGAAGATGGATTAGTAAGTACTATTATCTTCTTCTTTTTTTCTCTGCAAATTTAAAACTATAATTACAAACTATTTTTTTCTTCATCAACCAACAATCCCACCGAAAAATAAAGTGGAATCGTTGAAGAGTCTTATCTATAAAGACTATACCCCATTTTCCCCAATTTTAACTTAACTTTTTTCCCCTGGGATTTACCTTCTAACTAATTTCTAATTGAATATATATATAAAAAAAACAAAAACAAATTAACTAATAAGTAATTAACAAGCTGCAGAAGGATTAGTGAAAGGGTTGTAGAAGCGAGGCTTTGTGACGATGGAGAACGCTCCCTTCGCCGTTCCTCCATCAACCGCCACCGTACCTCCGCCGCCACCTCCGGCCCCACCACCAGAACCGCCGCCAAGTCTCTCACACGAAGGGCACATCGTCAAAGTCGCCGCCGGCATATGCATGTAAAATGGCTGAGACAATTTCAAAGCTTTAAGATCTTGAAGCTCTTTTTGAAGCCTTCTATTCTCATCCGTTAAAGTCTCACAACATTTCTTCAAAAACTCACAATCCACTTCTGTTTGCTTTAGTTTTGTCCTGTCCCAATTTCAATTCAATAGAAAATAAAATTAAGAACAAAAATAAAGTTTTTTTTTTGTTAACAAAGTTTTTTTTTTTGTTAACAAAAATAAAGTATATATATGGAACTTCTTAAATTAATAAACTAAATTTTACCTAGCTCTCCGGTTTTGGAACCACACTTCAACTTGCCTAGGCCTTAGATTCAGCTGTCTCGCAAGAGCTTGTTTTTGCTTCTGTGAATTTACAGAAAGTTAATCAGGAGATGATCAACGTAAATAAAAAGAAATTGATTAGAATAATTAAGAAATAATTAACTATATCTTACGGGATTAAGGGTGCTATGAAGTTTGAAGCTCTCTTCGAGAAGAGCAGATTGTTGTTTAGTGAGTCTAAGCTTTTTACGAGCACTAACACCTTCTTCATCTTCATGATCATCACTCACTCTCGAACATACTACTCTCCCCGTCGTCTCCTCCGCCTCTTCTTCACCGTCGCCGCCGCAGATTTCTCTTTCTCTCTTTACCCTTCCGCTCGAGAAAGATGAGATTCCGCTGTGTGGCGAAGTCTGCCGGCAAATCTGGTCTCCGGCGCCGGCAACGATAATCTCAACCGTTTTGGTCTTGTAATTCTCACCGGAGAGGCTTAGGGTCAGCGACGGATCTAGACGGTGGTCAACGGTGGCAGAAGATTTCTTGATGGCATGATTGTAATTATTAGGCGTTGGTGAGAGGCCTAAACCAAGAACAAGACCTGTGTTGCATGAATCATCAAGACCCATCTGAAGAAAAGAAAATGATCTTCAAATTTTCTCTGTTCTTATAATCAAAGCTTCAAGATCTCGAGAGTAATACTAAGAAAAAATGTTTTTTTTTTTTTTTTTTTT
>OVAY01001178.1:0-34236 GCA_900406395.1 Kernera saxatilis
GCCACGAGAGTGGAAAAGCTTTAAAGTTAAGTGAATTTGAGTTAAGAACGTAGCTTAACCACATCCCTATTTATAGACCTAAGACTATTTCGGACCTCTCTGAAGAAGATCCAACCGGATACACTATATACTCGAGAACGGCATATCTGAATCGCTCATCCTTGAGCCCCCTCAGATCTGGTTCGTTTCATCCTGGATTTCTCACCAGTTATAGCAGGTCCGAGGCTTTCGCTGCAGAGATCTTCGCTGTGCCCGATCTTCACATGGCGAGTCTTCAATGGCTCGGTTTTGTTCATGGCGCTGCTGCTTATGCTCCTTCCACCACCGTGAGATCTTCGACTCCGATTGCAACAAGCGAAGGTGGGGAACTGGGCCTTCTATGATGGACTCTCCCTTTGGACCTCTCTTGGCCCACCAAAACCTAGGTTTTAAATGCCCAATTTTACCTCGTTACTTCTGGTTCTGTTTCCTCCTTTAGCGAACGTGTTTTCACCCACCTTCTCTAGGTTTTCTTTAAGGAACAAGAGGTTTGTAGTGTTTTGGTTCAGATTTTTTCGTTGGGTGTAGTGTTTCCACAAGCTTCCTGCTTCATGGAGAGATTAATTCCACATATTTCCTCTGTCCCGAAAAGACCAAGCCTGTTAAGTACCTTAGATCTTAAGGCCAAGCCCGTTAAAGACCAAGCCCATTAAAGATCAAGCCCATTAAAGACCAAGCCCGTAAAGTCTCTTAGGTCTATGGCGAAGAGAGCCTTATCACCTTAGTCCCTTAGGTCTCACCACTTGTGTGAAATCTATCCAAATTTCCTCCTGACTGGGCCAGGAGAGATCGCTTTTCCCCTCATTTTCCTTAGAAGAGAGAAACTTCTCATCAATTCTCCTCTCCACGAGGAAAGCCTTTCTTCCGGGTCCTTATCCGAGAAATATATTATTGATCCTAACTAATTTCATTCTTGTAGAATGGTCCATACGGGACCGGTAGATATAACAGAACTCACTCCGGTGAAAACCGAGGTTTTGGACAATGTTTTAACGTCACATGTTAAGATGAGTATCTCAAAGGCGTTTGGAAAGTTCCGTTTGAGGTTTACTCCATCCACGGACTTGTTCGGGTGTGGTCTTCGAGACATACCTTTTGACGCAATAGCAAGCTTGGATCAAGTTGCTTCTCTATCCCTCTATATTTATGTTTGCTTATATGGCTTAATCGATATGTATGCACATCGGAGATGTACGAATGTGGCTAATTCGCTTGTAACCGTTTAAATTATAGAATGAAGTTCGATTTGCACAAAAAAATCAAAAAAAGATTGCCACGTTCATTGAGTTCTGAAATTTGATTTCCGAACCTGATTTTTTGTACTCAACTATTGCTTATGCAATTATGTTTTTTCACCCTTTTTTTTTATTCATGTCACTTGATGAAGTGGCATGTGATGCCTAACAGGACGTATCTTTGGTATTGTCGGACATCAGAGTTAGTATGAGAACGGGTAAAGCTCATCCAGTACTTTGACACGGATTACCCTTGAACGGTAAGTCACGAATCTGCATAAACAGTTGGCCTCTGTCGTGAAGTACATCAAGTAGTTCACGCCTTCAAGTGACGACCTAGATGATCCAGCCAACCAAGAGGTTGACGTTGATCCGATCAATCTTGCAAACCAACACTGGAACCACAAAGTTGAAAAAACAACGAAGAGAATGAAGGTGGCATGGTAATGCCACTTTCTGACTCAATAATGATACTCTTACTCTTCTGTCTGCTTATCAACTCTCAAACGATTTAATTACAGTTTTATGTAATGACTATCTTATGCCCTAAGCATGTTCATGTGCTGCATATGTTAAATATTAATGTTTTAATTTGTTAAATCTGTATTTTTTTATAAAAAATTTGATACCCCATTTTTCATCAAATAATTGTACTAATATTTTGTGGGTAGTTGTAGGTTACATGGTACATGTATATTTTGTGGGCATGTGTAGGTTAAATGGCAAATATATTATCGTGCATAATTGTATCTACTCAGTTACAATAAACCATGGATATTTGTGGGCACTTTCTATACACACTGTAATTCCCCAAACCCAACCCATTTAAGAAAAGCCCAAGTTCCAGGAAAAGCCCAAGTCCAAATCGTTTATGGAAACCCTAGAGACCTTAGACCTAGTCTCCTGTATATAAATACCCCTCTTTTTCCTTGACAGAGTCATTAACTTTTTCCTAGCGAAACCCTGCAGAGATTCTCACTCTCTTCTCTTTCTTTCTCTCTCCCCCAGCCGCCGACCTTCGCTCTCTCTTCCCGCCACCGGTTTGCTTCCTCCTTCACCCGAGACCGCCATTAAGCTTCCCCAAGGACCCACGAGTACTCGCGAGCTCTTCCCGAGCCGAGCAGCTGCCGGATCGATTCGAACCGTCGCCGCTCACCGCCGTCGTCGCTGGCTACAATCTCTGTTCTGCTTTTCCTGTGACATCTCCTAAACCCTAGCCGCCGCTTCCTCTAGTTACTTAAGATAACTAGATATAAACCCTAATCCCATTTCCTTATTTGGGATTTTTGTTTTTGGAAGTTTTTCGATTTGGAAAATTTCCACTTTTGGAAACTTTCTATTTTTGGAAACTTTCCATTTTCGGAAAGTTCATTTTATGGAAAGTTTTCTTTTCCGACCTCTTCCATTTATGGAAAGTCTAAACACTAACTTGAGCAGCAAGTAATCTTCTTTCCTTTTCTAAGCGCAAATCTTCAGTCTTTAGTAGTTTTTCTCTCTCGTCCATTCAATCGTCTCCAGTTAGGCTAAGGTGAGAATGCGTGATCTGCGGATTCTAAAGTAGACGTTGAGTATGATTAGGCTCATGTAGATTGGATATAGGTTGAGTAATGATATATAATGAATGTTCGATGTTGTTTGATATTGTACGTCGGTATGTCCGCCACGGAGGAAGATCTGTTTCGTAGTTTCATATCGGCCTTGTTATAGGTCTACGGACCGAGAGAGATGGACCGACAAGTCAACATAATGATATTGGGCCGACGGGATATTGGGCCGACGGGCCGGCATGTACGGATGCCTTGCTTGTATATGAAATTGCGGATAAGTGCTAGAAAGATAGGGTTGATTGATGCATGTGCTCCGTACAGTAGTTATGTATGGTTGCTTCTCCGAAAGTCTTGTGTGTATGTGCTTCATTATGTTTGATGTTGGTTTGAGATCATGTGCACAGAGACGACCGCTTCCACTGAGTAACTTTCGTTTCTCACCCCTCCTTATCCTTTTCATGTGAGGAAGCCGAGTAAGCTCAAGCTGGTGGTCAAGTGCTAGTTTTCAGGAATAACGGGTTTAATCGTTCATTTCTTTTTAAGACTTAAATTCTATTTAATGATTTATGCTGCGTTAATTCTCTTTTAAGACATTATGTTTCTCGATATATTTATTATTTAATAAAGTTGGATTTTAAGACAATAAATGATTTTAATGAGTTTAATTATATTATTTACTATTAAAAGTATTTATTCAAAGTAACGCATTTCGATTCATGGGGACAGGCGTTACAAAGTGGTATCAGAGTCGAACCCAGACGACTGTGGAGTCAAAGTGGCTCACACTGTTGGGGGGTGACGGTCCTTGTGCCCAATGAGGACCTTACGCTCTGTGAGTGGGGGTGATTGTAACAACCCGGTTTCTGAATATGATGTGGTGCATGAGGAGAGCTTAAAAAGAATTGATTTGGCTACCTATGTCACCAAAATGCACTTATCTTTTCTGTCACTTGTCCAGAGAGAACTCTAGAGTTAAACGTTCTTGAGCTAGAGCGATTTAAGGATGGCTGACCTATCGAGAAGTCATTTCCAGTATCGTACGAGTGAGGAAAAAACATGGCGAAAGATCATGTGGTGATTGCAAGGTTAATATATTATGACTTTCGATCCTCCCGGTTAACGCGTCGACCGTCAGACGAGGGTTGGGCCCATGTGCCCGAGAGAGGAAGTGGGAGCCCACTGGTAGGGGCGGTTAGGGCATTACAAAGTGGTATCCGAGCCCTAGGTTCAAGACTACTTCGGTTCTGACCTGAAGAGTCGCCACTTCAGAAGTTTTTCGAAAAGTTTTCAATTGTTTTTCAAATTCTTTTGGGGGAATGGGAAAGTATTTCTAAAAAAGTTATAGCACTGTGACCTGAGCTTGAGCATTGTCCTATAAGTTTTGTTTTGCTCAAGTTTGTTCTAATTTGAGTATTTTTGTCGCAAATGGCTCCGCATACTACCAAGTCAACAGTTAACCCCAGAGTTGTCGGGACGCCTGTTGAGAATGTGCTTCCTCCTCCTCCTGGGCCAGCAAACACAAAGCCCCAGATTGTCGTGCCGCATGTTGTTATTATCAGTTGTTGAAGCAGCCCCAGCTGTAGTAAATCTTGCCTTGCTTCAGGGGATTTAGAATATTCAAGTGTTCATGGCTCAGATGGTACAGCAGCAGCAGCAACCACTCCCAGCGCCCGTTTCTGCACCAGCAGTTGCTCCCGAGCCCGTCCATGTGCCCGTGCACAGCTCCGCAGCAAGCCCAGTGCCGCCAGCTATTCCTCAGCAAGTTCCTTTCGTTGCTGCATGACAAGTTCTGCCACCTCCGGTGCAAATGTATCAGCCTGAACATGTTCCAAACTACTGGGAAGCCATGAGGCTCATGAGCAAACTGGGTATAGAATTCTTCAATGGAGGAACTGATACTGTTGTTGCTGACTACTGGAAAAAGACGTTGGACTGAAGCTTTGAGTCTGCCATGTGTCCTGTTGAGCATCGTCGTGCGTTGGCAGTTCACTATCTCAAGGATGAAGCTCGTGATTAGTGGGAAGGATTTACCAGGGAAATACCCAGAGGCTACCCAATGTCATGGTACTTCCCTAAGGAAGCAGTGGATCAGTTGAAGTTGCAATTCATCAAACTCCAACGAGGGGCCAGGACTATCAAGAAGTTCATGAATGGTTTCAGGTCTGACATTCGTGCTTTGTGTCATGCCCGAAACTGTGGCACTGTGATTGAGCAAGTGGAAAAGGCTATCGTGATTGAGTTATATTTGGAGGATGAAGCCAAGCCATCAAAGTTCACTTAGGCTAGAGCATCGAGGCCCGCTCCGATTCAAAGTCAGAATCAAGATCAAAGCCATAATCCAGGTCAGGGTCAAGGACATGCCTATGGACGCAGCCTGACTGTGCCTATGTGCACTAAGTGTGGGAAGTTCCATACTGGCCAGTGTAGAGTTGGCTCGATGACGTGCTTCAAGTGCGGTCTGCCAGACCATACTCAATTGTATTGTCCAAAGTTCAACGTCAACCCTTGTTTTACTTGTGGAAAGACGGGTCACTTAGCTAGGGATTGCAAAGTTCGACCCGAGGCTAGAAACCAAGGAAGCTTGTTGCCTCCGCCACCCCGAAGAGACCAGCAGAGCCCCGCGTGTTCGCAGCAGAGGTAGCTGAGGTCGAAGAATACATGGAGTTTGAGGACCCCGCCATGGAAGGCGTCGAAGCAGAACCGATCGCTCGTATGTTTGTTTTCAGTTCAAGCTTTTCAAGTTGCGTATTTTAAAGAAAAGTGCAAGCCTGCTCTGTGTTAGTTTCTTAGTTTAGTAAAACCGTGTAGGATCGGTTTTGGTGGGGGTGTAGCAGCCTATACTTTGTTCGATTCCAGAGCTATGCATAGCTTTTTGAGCTTTAGATTAACGAGGTGTTAGATTAAAGAATGAGAAGTCAAGAAGTCCAACGGGATCTATAAGAACGTACCAATGCTTATTAAATGACACAATATGCCTGGAGATCTTTTTGAGATGGAGCTGAATTGCTATGAAGTCATCCTAGGAATGGATTGGCTAGAACACCATAAGGCTCTGTTAGACTGTTCCAAGATGCGTGTGAATTTTCTCCGAGCCGAAGGAAAGCTTTTCTACCAAGGCATCAAGACCCAGTGTGTTGTTCCTATCATCTCGATGCTGCAAGAAGAGGACTTGCTAAAGAAAAGGAACGAAGCATACTTAAACATTATCTCTATAGACAAGGGAGATGCATATATGGCAATAGAACCCGTACCTGTAGAGACAGAGTATGAGGATGTATTTCAACCACTTCAAGGACCACCGCCATCAAGGAATGATGCGTTTACCATCGAGCTCGAGCCAGGCACTGCTCTAATGTCGAAAGCTCTATACCGCCTAGCCCCAGCATAAATGGCTGAGCTTAAGAAGCAGTTGGAGGATCTCTCGGACAAGGGATTCATCAGACAAAGTAATTCACCTTCGGGGAGCACCAGTGTTGTTCGTAAAGACGAAAGATGGAACCTTCCGTCTTTGTATCGACTACAAAAGATTGAACAAGGTGACTATCATATCCATTGCTAGGTATCGATTAACTATTGGACTAGCAGCAAGGAGCTTCGTGGTTTTCGAAGATAGATCTGGCTTATGGCTTCTGGCTACTATGAGTTTATGGTCATGCCATTTGGACTTACTAACGCACTCGCAGCCTTTATGAAACTCATGAACAACATATTCAGGGAATACTTGGACAAGTTTGTGATCGTAATCTTCGATGACATCCTGATTTACTCGCCAAGTTGGGAAGTGCACGCTAAGCACTTAAGGGTTGTGTTGGAGACCCTTCGTCAGCAGCTGTTGACATCCAAAGTTCACTTCTAAGTTTTGCAAAGCCTTCTAGCAAGCCTTGAGCACTAAGGTAGAAAAGTGCAGAGACTTAGAACCAGCTATTATCCAGGATTCAGAAAAGCAAGTCGAGCTACTTCAAGTGAAGTTGAAAGAAGCTAGGACAGAAATAAAAAGTGGTCTGATAAAAGAAAAAATGACCTAGAGTTCAGTATAGGTGATGAGGTGTACCTAAAAATACGAACCTTCAGAGGGGAGAATGAGATCCATAGGTTGAAGAAGCTCAGACCGAGTTACATGGGACCATTTACCATCACCGAAAGAGTTGGCGCAGTCGCTAACTGTTTGGACCTGCTTGCAGAGCTGAAATAGTTTCATAAGGTGTTTCACATCTCCTACTGAGAAAAGTTATCAGGGAACCAAAGTTGATTTACCGCACCCTCCAAAGGACCTAGAGAAGAACTTGATGGTACAAGTTTTGCCAACAGCAGTTTTGGACTGAAAGCAAAGCGGACCCAGTGGTAACAAGAAAAGATTTGTCCACGTTTGTTGGGAATAAAATGGTATTCTAGAAGAAACATGGGAACCCGAGCAGCGTTTCAGAAAAGACCATCTAGAATTCTTTAAGGACGAAGAAGTTTCACGGGTGATGGTCGTGAATTCGAGGATGAATTCTTTTGTAGTTGGGGAGAATTGTAATGGCCCAAACCCAGCCCATTTGAGAAAAGCCCAAGTTCCAGGAAAAGCCCAAGCCTAACAAATACCCAAGCCCAAGTTTCAAGAAAAACCCTAGCCTCCTTCTATAAATACTCCTCTCATTCCCTTCAGAGAATCATCAGCTTGGGCTTGGGTTTTTCCTGGAACTTGGGATTTTCTCAAATGGACTAGTTTGGGCCATTACAATTCTCCCCAACTACAAAATAATTCGCCCTTGAATTCACAACCATCAAACTTCTTCGTCCTCAAAGAATTGGGTAGTCCTTTCTGAAATGCTGCTCGGGTTCCCAGGTTTCTTCTAAAATACTATATTGTTCCCAACGAACTTGGACGAACCTTTTCTTGTTACCACTGGGTCCACTTTCCTTACGGCTGATGCGACTAAGGTTTTCCCTAAGACCACTGTTGCAAGTGCACAACCGCGAAGTAGTACAAAGGGTTATCGAACCCAAGGGACTGTGAGGACGTTGCACTAGGAGAATATGAGATTAATAAAGAGCTAAGCCAATAATAAAAGAGGTTGAGACGAATCTAAGCAAGTAAAGTAAAAGCAGAAAACGATTTTAGAAAACGGGTAAGGAAAACATAGGCTATTAGTCTTAGGTCTATCAATAGGGATGTGGTTAAGCCACGTTCCTAACTCAAATTCACTTAAATTTAAAGCTTTTACATTCTCGTGACTCCAGCCGTTAGATAGATCGATACGCTTTAACATGAACAGGATTCGATATGTTTACTAAAGTCTATAACTCAGCTCTCGTTGGTTATAACCCCCTAGCTCATCAAGAATAGATCAGGCTACTTACTAGACTTTTGGAATTGAAACGCACCTAAGAACAGTAGCTAGGTGATCAAGTTAGTTAACAGCAATAGAAACAAGACTAGACGAAGAGATGACAAAGTAAAGAGATAAAAATTCTTCTCTAGAACAAGCTCATAGCTGAGTTCTTCTTTCTTGGGAGCTTATATCTCTCAATTAAAACGTGAATACAACTTTTCTACACTCTAAGGGGGCGACTCTTTTTCCCAAGAAGCTAAAAATGAATATATATAGTGCTAGGTCTTGATAAAGTCGGTTTTGAAAATATAGGACGAGATAAGGTTGAATCTTCTTCAAATCTGCAAGGAAATATTATGTGGCCCGGATGCGTTTTAAAGCTTTTGCGTCTGGTCCCTGCATCTGATCTTCCATTGGGGAAGTGAAAAATCGTGCTTTGATTGTTTTTGATGAAGAATCGGTCGCATTTTAAGCATTCTGCGACCGGTCCTCTCGTTCGGTCTTCCACGGTTCTGAAGCTGAAATTGAAAAGGAGTGGACCGGTCACATGGAAAAGGAATTATGACCTGTCCTCCTGACCGGTCTTTTAGGGAAGGATTCCGAATCGTGGCCCAAGTATTGGGCAAGCTTGAGGACCGGTCCTGGTGCTCAATTCTGCACCCGGTCCTTGCGGTCGGTCTTCTGGACTTCTCGGTACAAAAACTTGAATAATTTCTGAACTACAGCTCCAAATGGGTTGAGATCAAGTGCATTGGACTTCGGGAAGGCTTTAAACGGATGGCATATTCATGTGCTTCTGCATTGTACTTCATCCGAGTTTTGCCTATTTTTGCATCTTTTCGTCCAATTGTCCTGTAAAGACTTAAAACACTATATATAGACTATAAAACTACTTCTTGAGGTTAAAAGTCACAAAAACACCAAAATAAAGTATTTAAAACAAAACTAAAAGCGGTAAAAATCATAGTATATCAACTCCCCCAGATTTAGACTTTGCTTGCCCTCAAGCAAACAAGAATCTTAGAATCTTAGAATGGTGAAGAGGTTTGAAAATCACGGGAACTCGCAAATCTTCAGCAACCACGGCTTAGACTTATGACCTGCATACTACATTAAACAAGTACCCAGTTAAACTTTGCTTACTGTACTCCCACCAAGACTTCCACAAACGGATCCGTCTGTACTCCAAACCTGCAAAAACCTTGCCTTTTCTTAACTCTCTACATTCATTAAGTGTTTCATGCATTCTCACCAAAGGATATTATTCAGAGTAGATGGCGCTAGGAAAGACAAAGTTCCATATAAAGTGTTTGGTAAGGTTAAGAGTGTTTAGGGTTACCAGACGCTCCAGAGGATACAAGACATTATGCAAAACATCAATAGAGAATGGACCTGTTGATAGCCACAGTTTCCAACCATTTTGCTCTTTCTTTTCTTCCCTCAGACTTAGAGTTTTCTCTATAAGTCCTGTAAACAGATTTATCTTTTCTGTAGATAGAACTATGACATTCCTTGGGAATTTTTATGTGTTAAAAGACAATAGATAACCGTTTCCTTTCCTCTTTGTTTTTTTGTTTGTTTTTCTTTTCTTTTCCTTTTTTTCTTTTCTCGATTTTTTTCTTTCTTTCTTTTTGTTGAGAGGGGAAACGGTTTATTTTTGGTACAAGTCTCATAGGGCCACGGATTTTACCCTTACTGAAAGTCCCCAAGGAAACTCCAAGCTCTTTTTGATCATCTCTCTGTACTCCATAAAGTTGTTCCAAGCCTTCTTTTACAGTGGCTGGAAAGCTGCGTTGGTCCTCTCTCTCCGTCGTTTTTGCACATATATGCACTTAAAACAATGAAACAAGAGTGCATGAGGTCTGAAAAGAGGTAAAAGGTTCAATGTGGGGTACCAACTAAAGATGAGCTGGCCATTCAGGACAACAAAGAGTGGTAAAAAGGATAAGATGTCATGAATGACTGGTTCGTTTCCCTGATCTAACACCTTTGATGAGAGAATTAATCAATATTAAAATCCTAGTAAAGATAGAGCCAACTTATGATCTAGCAAGAATATTTACAAGATGAAGTTTTCAGGGGTAAGTTGAGTCATGGGATTTCTATATATCGTTTGGTCCAACCAAGTCCTGCAAATGATCACTAGGAAAATAAGTTAAAACATATAATGGTTTATATCATCATAAGATAAGGTCCTTATTCCCTAGTGTTTTGACTCAATAAAACGTTTTGACTCGATAAAAGCAAAAATTTTAAGACAAAAACCAAAGAAAAACTGTTAGTAACGATAGTCTCCTCCATACTTACTTCACACCGTCCCGATGTGAAAATAAGAACCCAAGGAAGTGTATTAGGCGTAATAACAGTAAGAAAGTAATAGGTAAATGATGGAAAAGATGATAGGAAATAAAACACCTGTTGAAGACTTGCTCACAAACAGATTTTAAGAGCATTATCGCAAGATTCGTGGTGTATTGGCTTTGTGAGAGATGTCTCGTGTGTAGCAAAGGAAACTCCAACATATATATCACTAAGTAGATGAGACTAGTTTGCTAACACACCAAAAATTGTCAGAAACAAAAAAGAATTGCAAAAGATATGAACAAAACGGTTTTTTCGAAAAACTCGGTTTGTGTTCTTGAGAGAAAATTGAGTTTAGCGATCAAAATATGCATAATCTTAGAAAATTTTTCTGGGTCAATTATGAAGATAAAATCCGAGACATGTTTGAAAAAATTTGTAGCCAATTTTGTTTTGGGTTGGTATTGAAGTTTAGATGTCGAAAACGTACATTTGCATGTAGAAGACCTGGTGCAAGGAGGAAGGGATTATGACTGGTACTTGTGACCGGTCCTTGAGATTCTTAAATGAATTTTGAAGTTTAGGGGAGGACCGGTCACAGGAAGAGGCCCCATGACCGATCTTTGTGACTGGTCCTTCACTCGCGCGATTTCATCTTCACATTTTTGGGTGCCGAATGGTGGACCGGTCGCAGTTTCTGCTGTGTGTGACCGGTCCATGTGAGCGGTCCTTGAAGGGATGAGCTTTAGCTTTGGTACTTTGGGAAGGCTTTAAACGGATGGTATATTCATGACACTTCTGCATTGTACTTCATCCGAGTTTTGCCTATTTTTGCATCTTTTCGTCCAATTGTCATGTAAAGACTTAAAACACTATATATAGACTATAAAACTACTTTTTGAGGTTAAAAGTCACTAAAACACCAAAATAAATTATTAAAAACATAACTAAAAGCGGTAAAAATCATAGTATATCAACGGCCCAAAACTGTTGTTGGTAAAACTCGTACCGTCAAGTTCTTCTCCAGGTCCTTTGGAGGGTGCGGTAAAATCAATTATGGTTCTCTGACAACCTTTCCCAGCACGGAGACGTGGAACACCTTATCAAACTCTTTCAGTTCTTCAGGCAGGTCCAAACGGTAAACGACTGGGCCAACTCTTTTGGTGATGGTAAATGGTCCCAGGTAATGCGGTCTGAGCTTCTTCAACCTATGGGTCTCATGCTCCCCTCTGAAGGCTCATATTTTTAGGTACACCTCATGACCTACACTAAACTCTAGGTCCTTTCTTCTTTTATCATACCACTTTCTATTTATGTCATGTGCTTCTTTCAGCTTCTCCTAAAGTAGCTCGACTTGCTTTTCTGAATCCCGGATCATAGCTGGTTCTAAGTCTTTACACTTTTCTATCTATGTCCAACACAAGGGCATACGACATGGACGTCCATACAACGCTTCATACGGTGCCATACTGATACTTGAGTGGTAACTGTTATTGTAGGCGAACTCCGCCAAGGGTAGATAACATATCCAGCTTATCTCCAGTCTAACATGCATGCCCTTAACATGTCCATCATAGGCTGTGCTCATATGCACTTTAACATGTTCTGATTGTCCATCAGTTTGGGGATGATAGGCGGTGCTCATATGCACCTTAGTGCCCAAAGCTTGCTGAAGGCTTTCCAAAATTAAGAAGTGAACTTTGGAACTCTGTCTGAAACAATACTGACTGGCACTTCATGCAACTTGACAATCTGCTCGAGGTAGATATTTGCTAGACGAGCTGAACAGTACGTTTTCTTGATAGGGATGAAATGGGCTGACTTGGTGAATCGATCTACAATCACCCAGATTGCATCTTTACCTCTTGTAGTCTCAGGCAATCCTGTCACAAAGTCCATTGTGATCATATCCCATTTCCATTGGGGCATTGGTAGGCTTTGCAACAACCCACTGAGAACTCTGCGCTCCTAGGATGACCTCATAGCGATTGAGCTCCATCTCAAATAGATCTCTAGGCATATTGTGTCCTTCAATAAGCACTAGTACGTCTTTATAGATCCCGTTGGACTTCTTGACTTCTTCTCCAGTGGTATTGACCTTCTTTAGCCTTGGGACGAACTGACCCTTGAAAGTCCAACACCTCGCCAATCCAGGACCAAAAAGCTATGCGTAGCTCCTAAATCAAACAAATTGTAGACTGCTACACCCCCCACCAAAACCGATCCTACACGGTTTTACTAAACTAAGCAACTAACACAGAGCAAGCTTGCACTTTTCTTTGAAACACAAAATTGGAAAAGCTTGAACTTCAAACAGACTTACCAGCGATCGGTCCTGCCTCAATGCCTTCCATGGTTGGGTCCTCTAACTCCATGTATTCCTCGTCCTCAGCTATCTCTGCTTCATCTGTGAGGTAGTGAACTTCCAATGCGCGACGGTGCTCAACATGACACATAGCAGACTCAAAGTTTCGATCCAACGTCTTCTTCCAGTAGTCAACGACAACGGTATTAGTTCCTCCTATGAAGAATTCCATACCCAGTTCCCTCATGAGCCTCATGGCTTCCCAGTAGTTTGGAACATGTCCAGGCTGATACATCTGCACCGGAGGTGATGGAGGAGGAGGCGGAACTTATCCTGCAGCAACAAAAGGAGCTTGCTAAGGAACAGGTGGCAGCACTGGTGGTTGATGCTGAGCTGGCACAGATACATGAACTGGCTGAGGAGCATCTGCTGGTACAGAAACAGACGTTGGGGGTGGCTGTTGCTGCTGCTGAAGCATCTGAGCCATGAACATTTGAATGTTTTGAATCCCCTGGAGCAAGGCGAGATTCACTGCAGCTGGGTCCACAACTGGGGCTGCTTCAACAACTAACGGCACAACGACAGGCGGCACGACAACTTGGGGCTCTTCGTTGGCTTGCGCAAGAGGAGGAGGAAGCACATCTTCGGCAGGGTTCTCAACAACTCTGGGGTTAACTACTGACTTGGTTGCACATAGAGCCATCTGCGACGAAAACACTCAAATCAAGACAAACTCGAGCAAATACTTTTAATAGAATAATATAGTTAAAACTCATTAAAAGCATTTAATAGTCTGAAAATCCATCTTATTAAATAGGAAAATATCTGAGGAAACACAACGTCTTAAAAGAGAATTAACGCAGCAGAGATTATTAAATAATAATAAAAGTCTTATAATAAGGAAATAAATGATAAAACCTGTTGTTGGCAAAACCTAGCACACTTGACCACCCGCTTGAGTTTACTCGGCTTCTTCACCTGAAAATGATAAGGAGGGGTGAGTAACGAAAGTTACTCAGTGGGAGTGGTCGTCTCTACCCACATGATCGGAAAGTAACATCAACCATAACGAAGCACATACACAGAAGACTTTCAGAGAAGCAACCATACATAACTACCGTACGGAGCACATGGACCAATCAACCTCATCTTTCTAACATATAATCCGCAATCTCATACACAAGCAAGGCATTCGTACATGCCGGCCCGTCGGCCCGATATCATTATGTTGATCCGTCGATCCATCTCCCGAAACCCGTAGGCCTCCATTCATGCAAGGTATGAAAATACAACAAGGAACCTTCCCCTCAGTTGGACATACCCGCGTACACACAGCCCTAGCAAGCAATAACGAATGCAAACATCATGCTCCTAGGCTGCCACTATTATGTCACACATCAATCAACATCGAACATTCATCATATATCATTACTCAACCTAGATCCAGTCTACATGAGCCTAATCATACTCAACGCCTACTTTAAGATCCATAGATCACGCATCCTCACCTTAGTTTGCTGAAGATGATTGAATGAAAGAGAGAGAAGGAGATCGGCTACTGAAGACCGAAGATCTGCGCTTAGAAAATGAAAGAAGAAAGGTTACTTGCTACGCAAGTTAGGGTTAGATTTTCCATAATTGGAAGAGGTGGGAAAATGAAACTTTCCATAAAATGAATTTTTTGAAAATGAAAAGTTTTCAAAAATAGAAACTTTCCAAAAGTGAAAAGTTTCCAAATCAAGAAACTTCCAAAAATGGAAATCCTAAATAAGTAAAGAGAATTAGGGTTTAGATCTAGTTACCTTTAGTAACTAGAGGAGGCGGAGGCTAGGGTTTAGGAGATCTCGTCGGAAAAGCAGATCGGAGATGGTGTCCGGCGGCGACGGCGGCGACGGCGATGGCGGCGGCGATGGCGGCGACGGCGATGGCGGCGGCGGTTGGACTCGATTCGGTGGCTGCTCGGCTCGAGAAGGGCTTGCGAGCACTCGCGGGTCCTTGGGGAAGCTCGGCGGTGGTCGGCGGCAGAGAGAGTGAGAGAAGAAGAAGGCGGTGGGTTGAGAGAGAAAGAGAGAGGAGAGAGGGAAAATCTGCAAGGCTTCGCTGAGGGAAAAGTTGATGACTCTCTCAAAGAAATCAGAGGAGTATTTATAGAGAGGAGGTATGCTCCCTAAATAAATAATTTATATCGTAAATGGCATCTCGGCATGGTGATTTTCTGGTAAGATTGCTGCTTTTGCTATCAATATTTTTTCCTTCTTTATCAGGTAAGGTCTATGAACTTCAAATTTGTTCGAGAACGAGTTATTGTGTCCAAAGAATTTGCAGTTGCTCATTTGATCAGTTGATCAGTTGATCTGATCTATGTCAAATTTGACTCCGTGTTTATATTCTTATATTGTTGTGATCGCAGCGCAACTTTGTAGCTACTCCATTTCTCTGTGTATTCTTTAACTGCAGTATATGGTTTTGGCTTTCTCTGTGATTTCATGAATGGTTTTGTCTCTTAAAAGGTCGGGACATGGATGACCAAGGAAAGCCAGGTTAGTGCAAAAAGTATCTTAAATTTAGAGTAATAAATCGTATGATTTGCATGATTATGTTGATTCCCATCTTTAATTAATGAAGTCTGTGACTAAGAATTTGAGGCTATAAAGGATGAAACATGGAACACTAAGATATATGTGACTAAGATTATTCAACAGTTTTGATGTATTGCTTGATTTGTTATTGATTATCTTTACTTTGGTAATGAGTTTTGGTGTTTTGTTCAGTTGGAGACCTTAATCATCGCATCTCTGCAACCATAACTGATGCGGTTCTTGGAAACCTTAATCAACTTCAACATTGGCAGAGGAACAGAAAAATTCTAGTAAGAGTTGAAGAATTTTGCCTCTTTCCTTCACCACTAAAGTTGCTTGCTTTTAAGCTTTTATGCTTCAAGAAGTTTGTTTCTCTCTATATTAGTTTTATTCTGTTTAAGACTTGGTGGCATTTACGATGTTAGTATCAGACTTGGTATGATAATTTTTTTTTTAACATCTGAATTTTATTACGAAACCCTAACGGAAACATGGTAGAACCGATGCCGGCGGAACATAGTGATATCCCTGGAAACTAAAACCCAAAAGAGGAAATCAAAAGGCCAAAAACAAGGCGAGCATTGGAAAGAAAAAATACAATACATAAACAAACCAAAACGATGTTATGAAGACCTTTTTTAGTTAATGTAATATTATGTTATGTATGATAATTTTTTTTTTTTTTTTTGTCAACATGTATGATGATTTATGGAATATAAAAATTATAATTAAATCAAATCAAATAAATTCTGCAAGATAGGTTTCAAATATAAATTATGTAAATCAAATTAAATATATTTATATAGCAAAATAAAAATGCTACGACACAATATAAAACAGCATTAAACATATGTTACTAGAAAGTATATTAAAGGATTCGATTAGCATTATAATAGAACGACTTAGAATAGCATTTCAAAAAACGCTATCGTATGGAATGATCCTATTATAGCTGTGGTAGAAACAGCGTTCACAAAAACGCTATTAAACACGTATAATAGCGCTTATCGTTTGTTAAGAATGTCTATTTTTCTTGTAGTATTTAGAAAGCACGCTTATTCTTGAACACTTGACCATTACAAACAACACATAACAAAGACTCTCTTTAAACCTTAAGAAACATAACAAAGCTTAACAAACAAAACATAACAATATTATATTCAAACATAACTTAAGTTATCAATAAACACGTTTCCAGTAAAGTCATAACTACCACGACCATGCCTAATTTCTTCACAGTTGCCTTTGCCATCTTATGACCCAATTTACGCATTTTCGCCTTCGCGACTATTAGCTCTGACTCCATATTCTGCTTAAGCTTTTTAATTCATCTCTTCTTCCATCTCTTCAAGCATTTTTTTGGAGCTCAAAGTTCTCGACCATGCTCCATATGGAATGAAAAGAGGCGATGAGATAATAAGAAATCGAACCCAAATGATCATACAAAAGGTAGCATATATAATTTAAAGGCGTTTAATGATCAGGAAGACCAAAGAAGCACTAAAGTAACCAAATTAATCCTACACAGGATCCCATATTAACCAAGAAAAAAAAAGGACGAAAGAAGATATTTTTTGCAATAGGAATACAAATTCATCGCATAAACTGAAAAAAGTAAAACAAATATGCAAAAACTTTATGATCGTGAGACTAAAACCTAAATCCGCTAATCTTTTGCTCTCACTATCTCTCTTATTGAGACTCTACAACAAGCTGGTCGTTCTACAGTACACGATCAACGATTCAAAACACGAACACTAAAACTATATCAAATTCCTAAAATCTAGAAACACGACCAACCCTAGAACATGAAAACCTCCAAATCAATTTTGACTTACGTTGAACCAGCTATTTTATTCAGTAGCTTTACTTAAGGGGTTGGGTATGTTTATCGGATCAATATGGTTTAAACTCGGATTTTGTTAAACGCAGCTAATAAAAAGCTATTTCTGGACAATTAAACGCGAATTACGAATTTAATTGCATATATAAACAAATAATTAGAATTAGATAAGTTGAGTGTTTTCGTGATAAATTTTTATATTTTGGGTAGTGATATATAGGGATGAATCGAAAAGTTTGGAGGAAATAGTTAGAGATGCATTAGTGAGGGTGGTTTAAAGAAGTCCACGCTAAATTTTATGAAAAAGTAAAGGTTTTCTATTCTCTTAAGAAACAATATTGTGTTCTGTTATTTTGATCTAAGCATCGTCCTTTTATATTTTATCAAATAATCTTTACATTATATAAAGTCGCTTATGAAATTGCTATTTTGTGTAGATCAAGAGTATCGTTGCAATTTGTCTAGTTCCAGATTTATCCAGCTTGTAAACAAACTTTTGAAGGTTTTCCCAAAAATTAATATTATTTAGTTTTTTCCTTTACTTTTTCATAAAATTTACTTTTTATGGTTTTTTTTTTATGGTTTTTCTATTGTACATTCGACCTCCCAACTTTCTTGAACGGGTCCAAGTCCACTACTCCAAAGTCCTTCTTCTCCTACCATTGCTCTCTCTCTATCTCAAAAGTTCTTCCATCTTAGAAATGCTTCGATGGGCCCATTTAACCGCAGGGATTCTCTCCGTTGTCATCCTCTCTTCTCTCCTCGTAGTCTTCCTCCGCCGCTGGTGCTGTCTTCGGCAACCAGAGAGCTCCGCCACACTTAACGCGGCGAGCCCCATTCGGAGCGATAGTTTCCAGGCTAGAATCTCCAAGCTCCACCAGACGAGCCTCATCCACCAGCTAGATATCTCTGACATCAAGCGCAGAGGAAATATCAACAACTACTCAGTCTCCCGGGCCGCGACAGGAGGATTCCCGTCAAAGCCTGGACTATTCGTCTGGTCAGACCATCCGGCTTTGGTGATCGAAGCGGTCGAAAATGGATGGACGAGATTCGGATTCGCTGTCCATGCACCGGCTCCTTTGGTGACGGGGGCTTCCCCACGATCTGCTCTTCTAGGGCTTTGCGCGACGGCCGGGAGCGAAGATCCTGGTTTAGTGATCACATGGGAAGTGTCAAACGGCTCTGTGGATTTCACACAGACGATCAAGTTTAATCAAGCGTTCAAAGAGACAGTCAACAGGAATAACCCATTAATGGTTCTCCGAGCAGCTCTACCGTTTCCTGGACCACAGCTTATAAGCTCTGTTTTCCCACAAGAGGCTTACTTTGAAATCACACTCCTCGAAATTTTCCGCCGCGGCCGCGGTGGGGTTAGTGACGTTGGCAGTGATCTTGCATCAGTGGAAGGTGAAAGAACGAAGTTGTTCAAGAGCGAAGGACTAAAACTCGTTAAAAGAAGAGAGTGGGAAGGGGAAAACGAAGAGGCTGTTTTGTCTCTAGGACTAGCGACTGGTGGTTCTGTCGGCGTCGGCGAGGCACGGCTACCCGGGAAGTTCCCGGCTTCTATTGGATTCCAATCGGATGGTGCTGTCTATCTCGATGGTATGTATTATTTATCTATTTGCATCAGTTTTTTTTTAATCATTTAGTTTCAATATCTTCGCAATCGTTACTAAGGAGGAATTAAAATCGAGATTAGTCGGGATTCGGTTTGGAACCTCCTAATTATAAAAAAAAAACAAAAGAAACAAGAAAATACAAAAGTTGACCGCCCTTTGTGA
This sequence comes from Kernera saxatilis, assembly GCA_900406395.1. Lineage (NCBI taxonomy): Eukaryota > Viridiplantae > Streptophyta > Magnoliopsida > Brassicales > Brassicaceae > Kernera > Kernera saxatilis. The sequence goes on from OVAY01001178.1 coordinate 18,949, forward strand.
TCTTAATTTTGTTAATGAGAAATGGAGACCCACTAAGGAATATAACGTCGTGGTCACAAACGAACATAGAAAGGTCGTCCATCGTTTCCACATCATCTAGAAAGCCCCCGTTCTTATCAAAACTTTGCGTGGACTTTTTTTGGTTTACTTATTTTCTTCAATAATCAAACCATTTGATTAAAACTTTTATATATTATTTGTTTGTTACAACAATCACTTTTTTTTTCTTTGAAGTTTGATATTTTCGTCCCAAAAAAAATGTTAGATTATCTTATTTAGAATTGAACAAAATTGTTTTTTTTTTTTCCTTATTGTTTTCACCAACATAGTAAAACCGGAAATCGATTTGATAAGTTGAAGACAGCTACAACATCATCAATATAGAGTTAATACACATAAGTTTTAGCATTATAAACCATTAGTATATTTAGTAAAAGTCAAATTTGTCTTGCATATAAAGCTAATTTCATTGGCCTATTTCAAATATTTTAAATTACTAATTGTATATTGTGATGAAAATTTCGTTTCTTTTCTTCTGTTCTTACAATTTTTTTATAGCTGCCATGCCACAATTTTCGGTATTATATTCATAAATATGGTGAAAATGACATATGTACATTTTTTAGATATAGTATTGCAATTGTGATATTTTATGATGAGATCATGACCTTTAAAATCATTGTAAATACTTAATAGTGTATGATCAACTGAACAATTTAGTATTGTTTATGTATCATTATTTCACCAAACAGTTTAAGAAATTCATAGTTTTCCCAAGAATAATCGAAATTCAAGTATAAAAATATTTTTTTTTTTAAAAAAGGTAGGAGATTTAATAGCTATCATTAATATAGATAATAAAATAAAATCCACTTATATGAATTTTTTTTGTAATTAGAAATACATTATATATATTTTTCAATTAATTTCAACACTCCAGTTTTCTACAAATTAGATAGTCTACTATTTTCAACTATTTAAAGTTTTATAAATTTACACTTATTGTTGATTATATTCTTATATTGCATACTCTTATGTAAATACAAACGAATCAGATGATTCTCATGTGGATATGTAAACTAGAATCTTAAGCATTACTCTCTATCTGTATCAGGAATGAAGCTGGTTTGTGAATCGGAGAAACATGAGTGGGCAAAGGAAAACAAGGTGGTTGGTTGTGGTTACGACCCGAGGAAGAAGAAGGTTTACTTCACAGTTAACTCGCACTTAGTTCACGTCATTAACTGTAAAGCAGACGAGTTTGGGACACCTCTCTACCCAACTCTTGCTTCCAACACAGGGGCAACAATTGTTGTCAATTTGGGGCAATCCCCTTTTTATTATGGCCCGGCAAACGCACAGCGGACACCAAATCCGTGTGCTAGTGTTGTAGCCGGGCTTGAGGACAGTAAAGAGCTCTTCTCCATTGGGAGATTAGATTCTCAGTATCTAAGCAATGTTTTCATCAACAGAGGAAACAGTGACGAGATTGCAAGCGGGAGGTCCACTGTGGGAAATAGTCGTAGACGTAAGATGGACTATGACGAAGAATCTGATGCTGATCTTTTTGAGATTGCGTTGGAACGTTCTGGTAAACCAAATCCTTCGAGGTTATAACGTTTTGCACGAATAACATGATGTCTTCTCATACAATGCATCCCGTACATTAAGATCCAGTTGGACTACTTACGAATGGGTTCGCAAAAGGTCAAGCAATTAATTGAATTTGTGACAAATCAGGAAAGAACATTACAAATTGGTAAAATGTAGTGTCCTTGTACTCTTTGTTCTAAATATTGTAGATCAGACTCAGTAAAAAGAGAATTAAACCACTTGTATAATAGAGGGTTTATGCCGAGTTACAAAGTTTGATATTCGCATGGAAAAAATGATTCAATAGTGAAATTTTATATTATTAGTAAACAGTATACTGCGGATAGGTTAGAAGAAAAACTAACGAAAGCAGAAAATATAGTTACTGTTAGGTGATGAACGGTGATTACAATGAATAATCGATATTGATCATTACAAGAAAACACTGCCTTTTTTGATGGAAATCCTGATAGACGGTGGTGATCCGTCAGAAATTTCCAACGGAATGCCGACCAAATAGTGAGGGATACGTCGTAATCCGTTGGAAATTTCTGACGAAGCACCATCCGTCGAAAAATATGGACGATTTTTTGACAGATTTCCAACGGAATTTCAATGAATGTTCAATTTGTCGAAAATCTGTTAGAAATTTCCGACGGATCACCATCCGTCAGACGATTTTCCGACGGATTTCCAACAGAATTCTAACAAATGTTCAGTACAAATTAAATACACAGAACACGTATTTTTTCTATTCCACCGGAAATTTTCTACGGTTATGATTATTTAGGGTTTAGGGCATCAAAATCGAAACAAACTTACCTAACGAGTTCGGAAATGTTTCTGTTTAAAAACACTTATAACCTTACATATGCATTAAAACAATTCGAATTTGTGTTTTGAAAATTTTGTAAAGATATGATTAAAAGTTCTTATTAACTGATAATGTTTCTTATGTTGTTGTGTAAGTGAGAAATAATATGTTGCAAAATTTTCAATTTGAATGTGTTGGTCTATAGGTTTTTTCCTACGATTAAGGTATACTTTTCAAACCCTATACCCTAAATAATCGGAATCCGTTGGAAAAAAACCAACATGAATTTGAAGTAGATCATTTTCTCGTTAAACAACTACCTTTTAAAATATGTAAAATCACATCGACATTAAATAACTAACTTTTCAACGTCCCAAACACGAAACTATAGACTATCTACTTCGATTCCCCGATGGAGTTCAAGTTCAACGTTGCTTTGGATATATTTTCTAACTTCACAAACCATAGCAAGTTTCTATGGAAGTGAAATTTGAGAGCCTTCGGATACAGCTTCCCTTCCACAACAATCGGATTGTGATATCTAAGCGGTCTACCAACTCTTAAAGAATAAACGCGACACGATGTTGGAATCGATCGCTCTGATCTCGAGCTTGGTTAACTTGGATGTAAAGGATGTGGTTGAGCTAAAGAGATATGTGCATGACAACCAGATCACATTCGAGATTAAAGATAGTTTCATAATCAAAACTAGTTTGGGAATCTTTCACTACTCGTATTTACTGCTAGGGAGTTGCCAGCTCAAGATGACCGGTCCACCAAACGGCATCATGGTTTTTCGTAACTGCAAGACTACAAAACAATGAAGAAATTGCAACAATTTCTAACATAACTATAAAGAATTTATGTTTATATATAGATTTCGCATTTGTAATAAGAGTCGTGAGTTTGGATTGTAGAAGTAACTTCTTTTTTTTTTTTTTTGGTCGAAGGATTGTAGAAGTAATTTATCAGACAATATTCGAAGATTATGTTTACTTTGTGCGTGTAAAGACTCTCCTCAATACAATACTATTATTTAAAAAATTCAAATAAGAAGAACGAAAACAAGTTGATAAAAAAATATGCAAAACATATGGAAAACATGAACAAAAAATGATAAAAAAAATAAGACAAAAATGACAAAAGTTATATATATATATTTGTGTTGTAAATAATGTGGCATAATGAGGATCGGAAAGAGGTGTGGAATTGAAGAATATGGCTAATAGCCTAATACTCTCTATTATTGCTATCTTCAAGATAAGCCTCCAAAAGCTAGATCTAATCTGCAAGAAGCAGTCCATTGTCTTTTTTTCTTAGACCTATCAGCTATCTATTCTTTGATGTGGCTTCCGTAGAATGCACCATGATACTGCATAATTCTCATCAACTATGCAAACAAAATTATATATACTAGAAAATTAAACCGATCAAAAATGTGAAGCCACCAAAAATAATACAAGTACTTACTGAAATAAACTTGTTTGGATTTAAAGCACAAATGGTCTCCAAATGTGTAATCAACATGACGGCGTTGAAACATATGTAAAACATGAGCAAAATAGACAAAACATGAGCAAAATATAATAAAAAAAATAAAAGACAAATGACAAAAATTATATATATATATATATATATATAGCATAATGAGGATCGGAGAGAGGTGATGAATTAAAGAATATGGCTAATAGCCTAATCCTCTGTGTTCTTGCTATCACTACAACAAATATGCTAAGAGACATCACTTTTTACATGTCATTTATTTAACCGACGTCAAAAGTTAAAATTGAAAGGAAACTAACGTCGTTGTTATAACCGATAAAAAGGTAACGTCAAAAATAAAATTGAAAGAGGATACTTTTTAGGTTTTGCGATTCCTGAAACTCGTCACTTTGCGTATTCGATTCAGATTTTTGGAAAGAATTGTTCAGAGATAAATCTCTCTCGAGTTTTGTTCTCCATCAACGATTGCTCTCTCTGAACCGGAGACGACGTTAGGGGACGAATCTATCCGCCGAAAAACTCGTCTTTTAGTAGTTTGTACGGCAAATCGGTTTGAATCTCCGGCAATCTAATCGGGATGAGTACAGCGAGCCTCTAGACCTTCAATTTTCTTGTAAGCCTCTTTAGATTCATTTTTTCGCTTGTCTTCTTGTCCTAGATCTAGAATTTTGGAATTTTTCCTCTGACTTGATGTAGTTGAATTGAAGAAAAAAAATCTTTAGCACTCTCTACTTGGTGTTAATTCTATGTTAGACTTACAAATTCTAGGATTTTGGAATCGGGAAATGATGTTATTATCTCTCGTGTTTGTGAAACTGCTTGGTTGTGTTTTAGGTTAAGATCGAAAAAGTGTTTGGCCTAACACTGGAGTTTTTCTTCCAAGGTCTACTTGTGAAGTTCTTAGTCTGTTCTCTGATCCTCTTCTCAGGCCAAATTTATTCATTGTATCATTGGAGGATCTACATGGTTTTAGTAATGTTGTGTTCGAACATGTTTAAATGCAAAATTGATCTTTGGTGCCCTTCTTCAGATACATCAGAGCCTTTAGGCTCATTCTTCTGTTAATTTTCCTTTGTCGATCTCAGTTTCTCAGCTGATTTCTTCTCACGATGGTTAAGATTCAGAAAGCTACTCGTCGATCCTCACGTTTGAAGACTGCAATGTTTTCCTCTTTTACTCCAGCTCGATCCTCGACTCGTTCCGCCGATTTAGCAGATTCAGTTCCATCTTCTCCTCCGGTCGGTGTTTCTCACATCTCTGGAGCTTCACGGAATGTTGGGATGTCGAAAATCTCAGATCCGAGTCAATCTCAGATCCGAGTCAATCTTCGTTCTATATGCATAGTGTTGATCATCTAGGTTTGTTACTCATCTCTCTCCGTCTTGATGGTAGCAACTATGATGATTGGAGTATTGCGATTAGTGTTGCCTTAGCCGCAAAGAATAAGATTGGTTTTATTGATGGTTCCTTACCTCGTCCATTAGAATCAGATCCGAACTTTCGTCTTTGGTCTCGCTGTAACAATATGGTGAAATCCTGGCTGTTGAATTTGGTTTCTCCTCAGATCTATCGCAGCATCTTGCGTTTAAAGGATGTTGTTGATATTTGGAAAGATCTATATGGTCGATTCCATTTGACAAATTTACCACGGACCTTCAATCTCACTCAAGAGATACAGGATCTTCGTCAAGGATCTCTGTCTCTTTCTGATTATTACACTACTTTGAAGACTGTGGGACAATTTGGATAGTACTGATGAACCTGATGATCCTTGTACATGTGGTAAGGTTGCTCGTCTGCATTTGAAGGCAGAGAGAGCTCGTATTGTTAAGTTTTTGGCTGGACTTAATGATTCTTATGCCATTATCGGACGACAGATCATCATGAAGAAGGTTCTTCCTACTCTTGCTGAGGTTTACAATATCTTGGATCAGGATGATAGTCAGAGAGGTTTCTCAAATGCCATTACTCCTCGTGCTACTTTCCAGATCTCAAAATCTGAACTTCTTTCTTCACCTATGGATCAACCATCTGTCTGCTATGTTGATTCAGGGCCTAACAAAGGTCGTCCTATCTGTTCTCATTGCAACAGGGTTGGTCTCATTGCTGAAAGTTGCTACAAAAAGCATGGGTTTCCTCCGGGTTTTACTCCAAAAGGCAAAGCTCCTGACAAGTATTCAAAAACTCCAGCTGTCGCTGCTCAGGTTGCTTTGTCTCCGGTGATTACTCCTAACCATGGACCTATGGATGGTTTGATTGGTAACCTTTCAAAGGATCAACTTCAGCAATTCATTGCTCTTTTCAGCTCTCAGTTACATTCCTCGCCTGGATCATTCTGGTATTGCCTATTCATCCTCCACCTACTGTTTTGTTGGAATATTGACTATTTGTCAACATTATTTATCCAATAAAACATGGGTGATTGATTCTGGAGCTATTCATCATGTGTCTCATGATAGATCTCTGTTCTTATCTCTGGATACATCTATTGTGAGCTGTGTGAATATGCCTACAGGATCTACAGTGAAGATCAGTGGGGTTGGTTCTATACGATTAAACAAGCACATTTCTCTCAAGAATGTCTTGTTTATACTTGAGTTTCGTTTGAATCTTACCAGTGTGAGCTCTTTGACTGATGATATTGGTTCTAAGGTTATATTTGACCCTACTTCATGTGAAATCCAGGATCTTATCAAGGGGTTGATGATTGGACAGGGTAGACGACTTGCTAACCTCTATGTGTTCGGCACCGATTCTGCTTCCTTGTCAGCTTCAGTCAATGCAGTGGTGGATGTCAGTGTGTGGCACAAGAGGCTTGGGCATCCCTCTTTCTCCCGGTTGGATGTCATCTAAGAGACTTTGGGGACTACCAAACACAAGAATAAAGGACTTGCTTACTGCCATATTTGTCATTTGGCAAAGTAGAAGAAGTTATCTTATATCTCTCCGAATAATATTTGTAATTCAACCTTTGAGTTATTACATATTGATATTTGGAAACCATTTTCAGTGGAAACAGTTGAAGGATATAGATACTTTTTGACAATAGTTGATGACAATTCTCGAGCTACGTGGATTTATTTACTCCGCAACAAATCTGAAGTTCTTACTGTCTTTCCTGCTTTTGTTCAACGCGTTGAGAACCAGTTTAATGTCAGAGTAAAGTCAGTAAGATCAGATAATGCACCGGAGTTAAAATTCACAAGTTTCTATCAGGAAAAGGGCATCACACCTTATCACTATTGTCCAGAAACATCGGAGCAAAATTCAGTTGTGGAGAGGAAGCATCAGCACATTTTAATTGTTGCTCGTGCTCTCATGTTTCAGTCACATGTACCTCTTTCTTACTGGGGTGATTGTGTTTTGACTGTTGTTTTCCTTATAAACAGGACTCCTTCACAGCTTCTCTCAAATCAAACACCTCATGAGGTCCTCACTGGTAACATTCCTGATTACTCCTCCTTAAAGACGTTTGGTTGTCTCTGTGATGGCTTTACATCTCCAACCAAACGCCACAAGTTTCAACCTCGCTCTCGAGCATGTGTGTTTTTGGGTTATCCATCCGGTTACAAAGGATACAAACTGTTAGATTTGGAGAGTAATACAGTTTTTTTTCTCGAGAAATGTCGTCTTTCATGAAGATTTTTTTCTTTTGGACAAAGGAACAGTTGCTGCTGATTCCATGGGCTTTCTCATACCAAAGGGTTCTGAGCTTTCAGGTCATATTCCTTCATCTTCTTTTTCTTCTTCATCACCAGAAATTTCTTCTTCCCGTACAAAGAAACCTCCTGCTCATTTACAGGATTATCTTTGTTACAACTTTCAAACTGATTCTCATCATCCCATTTCCTCATCTCTCTCCTACTCCAAAATTTCTCCATCACATCTATCTTACATCAATAATATCAAAACATCCCTATTCCACAATCGTTTTCTGAGGCTCAGAATTCCAAGGAATGGTGTGGGGCAGTTGATGCAGAGATTGGGGCTATGGAGTCTACTAAGACTTGAGAAATTACTTCTTTACCTCCGGGCAAGAAACTAGTAGGATGTCGCTGGATTTTTACTCTCAAGTTTCATCCAGATGGGAGTCTTCAGAGGTACAAAGCCCATCTAGTTGCTAAGAGTTACACTCAGACCGAAGGTTTGGATTATACAGAGACATTTTCTCCAGTGGCTAAGATGGCTACTGTGAAGTTATTACTCACAATTTCTACTTCTAAACAATGGTCTCTAACTCAGCTTGATATCTCTAATGCTTTTCTGAATTGTGACTTAGAGGAGGAGATCTTCATAAAGTTACCAGAAGGATATGCATCGAGAAAGGGGGAATCTTTACCACTTAATGTTGTTTTGCTATTAAAGAAATCTATCTATGGTTTAAAACAGGCATTTCGACAGTGGTTTAAGAAATATCCGAATCATTGCTTGCTTTGGGGTTTTCTAAAACCCATGGTGATCACACATTATTCATCAGGAGTTGTGCGGATGACTTTGTGGCGGTTCTTGTTTATGTGGATGATATCGTCATTGCGAGTACCAGTGATGAAGCTGCAAAGTTATTGACTGAGAACTTGAAAAAATACCTCAAATTGCGTGATCTTGGTCCTTTGAAGTATTTTCTGGGTTTAGAAGTTGCTCGCACCTCTGCTGGTATCTCTCTATGTCCTTTGAAGTATTTTCTGGGTTTAGAAGTTGCTCGCACCTCTGCTGGTATCTCTCTATGTCAGAGAAAATATGCGTTAGAACTTCTGACTTCTACTGGTATGTTAGGCTGCAAACCCTCCTATATTCCTATGATTCCCAATTTGGAATTATCCAAGACGTCTTGTAGGCAAGCTGATGTATTTGACTATCACGAGGTCTGACATAACCTTTGCTGTGAACAAGTTGTGTCAATACTCTTATGCGCCTTGTACTTCTCATCTTAATGCTATCTATAGGGTATTGCAGTATATTAAGGGAACTATTGGTCAGGGCTTGTTATATTCTGCATATGATGATCTCACACTGAAAGGTTTTGCAGATGCAGACTGGGCTTCTTGCCCTGATAGCAGACGTTCCACTACTGGATTCACCATGTTTCTTGGTTCCTCTTTGATCTCTTGGCGTTCTAAGAAACAACCGACTATATCTCGTTCTTTTGCAGAGGCAGAATACAGAGCTTTGGCTCTTGCTTCTTCGAGCTGGTCTGGTTGAAGGCTTTGCTTACTGATTTGCAGGTTTCTTCCTCCGACATTCCTATTCTCTTTTCCGATAGTACTACAGCTATTCACATTGCAACCAACCCAATTTTTCATGAACGAACTAAACATATTAAGTTGGATTGTCATACGGTTCGTGAACGTTTGGATAAGGGTCTTCTCAAAATGCTTCATGTTCGTCTCGAAGATCAAGTGGCAGATATACTCACTAAACCTTTGTTTCCTCACCAATTTGACCATTTTAAATCCAAGATGAGCATCCTCAACATTTTTGGTTGTTCCTCTTGAGGGGGACTATCAGATATAGTGTACCAGTTCATAGTCGGTTTAATATTAGTGGTTTGACTTAACCAATTGTATAGTTTTGACTTTATGCTCTTGGGAGATGTTGACATTTACTTCTGACTTTAGTGAAGATCAATGTAGAATAGACTTGGGCACATGAGCACACCTTACAAGGTAAACATACCCATCATTACAATCATTGAACTATATGTTTCTTTTAGGACTACATTAGTCAATCACTTTTTATTTATAGACTGCAACTTTTTGCATTGTCTCAGTTTCTCAGTTTGGTTTTAGTAACTATGTGTCACAAACAACAATTGATGGATGGCTGCTCTTGTAACCGGTGGAACCATCAAAATTAGGTTTGTCTTTTTCTCTCAAAGTGCTCTGTCTTCTAGATTCACAAAATTTGCCTAACCAATGCATGCTTATCAGGTGAATGGCAACCAAAAACAAGTTGCTGAAGATATATCAACTGATCAGGTAATAAATGATTTATATCTTTTGAATTATACTATTATATCTTTGCTATTTTTTTTTTTTCTGATTTCAGGCAAATGTCCAAACAATAGTTGTAGACTTAATTTCAACGATAGTAGTGTGATTGTAATCTAGACATGTTGTATTTTCGACATAGTTATGCTTGTATATAAACATGTTATATTTGGATAATTGAAATTTTTGTATGGTCAAATTTTCAAAATTTTAGTCAAATTATTACATATAATTAATAATTAGTTTTTAAAAAAGTGTTGTAAGAAAAAAAAAATATGTACCAAATCAAAGCGTTGTTAAATTGCTGAAAACCGACGTAAATAAAGTGACGTTAAACATAGCGTCGTTTGTTCAAATGACATTAAAATTGTTCAAGGGCCATGATAAGTCGGTTTCTAAACCAAAGTAAATATTTTTGCTTCGGTCTATAACCGATGTTAACAAGTAGTATAACCGACGTCAAAAGCCTTCTTTCTTGTAGTATATATCTTCAAGGTAAGCCTCCAAAAGCTAGATTTAATCTGGAGGAAGCAGTCCATTCCTATCATCTATCTATTGCTTGATGTGGCCTCCGTAGAATGCCCCATGATAGTACCATGGTTCTCATCAACTATGCAAAAAAAAAAAAATATATATATATATTAGAAAATTAAACCGGTCGAAAGGGAAGCCATCCAAATAATACAAGTATTTACAGAAAACTTGTTTGGATTTAAAGCACAAATGGTCTCTAAATGTGTAATGAACATGAGGGCGTCGAAACCCAAACGGGTAAAAATACCCCCGAATTTCTCAAAATAGGAAAAGAAATTACCTGGAAAAAAAAACTAGTAAGGAATTTATATTTAGAAAAACACTATAATAAATTGTATAATATATTCTCCAAGCGTTAAAATGCATGCAAACACGTCCAATGCGTGTTGCCTCGTAACGGGCTGTATGACAAAAGCTATAAATTTTGATTTGTTGACTACTTAGTAGGATGGCTCAAATATGGTTTTGAATAATAGCTTAACAACAACTAACAAAAGTTAACAATTATAGTTTTGGATTTTTAATAAGGCTCAACACATATACGTCAGGGATGAGAGAATTCCAGGATACGGTTCGATATTGCTCATTAGCAATATCGAACCGTATCCTGGAATTTTCTCATCCCTGACGTTATGATCGGTGCAGTATATAAGATAAACTAAGAAATTAGCAGAACCGAAAAAATTACAAAAATTACAACAAAAAAAAAAAGCAACAAACCCCAGAAGAAGAAGCACGTTTTGACAACAGCAGTTACCAAAACAAGAGGAAACCATTCATCTCCAATGCCAATCCGCAAATTACCATTTCGAATACTCAACGAGGTTGCTACGAGCCTACGAGCTACAGAGATCCAAAACATGCTCTCAAAGCTTTGAATCTATCGGTATCCACCGCTTCTCCAAGAGCACACTGAAAGAGAACCTACTAAATATTTACACAAACAAAGCTATTCCACCGATTGAAGCAGAAACTTCTACGAACAGGTCCAAAGCTAAGATTGAAATGGGCCGTCGTCAGTGGAAGCCTAAACAAATTAAAACATTGGAGACCAAACAATAGCAACGGTCACCTCTGCTGCAAGAAGACAAAAACAAGAGAAAAGCAGAGGGGATGCAAATGCAGCATCATACAAGTCAGAATAGTACAGAGAAGGATCAAATCTCAATTCAAAATCAATTTGACGCTCTTGCATCCTTATCCTCAGATTAGGGTTTCTCTATGTTTTCATTTTTAGTATAAATAAGAACCAAAATGTAAATGATAGCCTCTTAAGAGTGAAAGAAATACAAAAAGTTCTCTGCTTTTCCCTTCAAATATTTCTGTTCCACCATCACCTCCAGATCAGGTTCTTTATCTACACAGTGAAGCAGCATCTTCTCATATAGCTAATGACTCTACAGAACACTTAGGTGTGCCTACTGTTGGAGATAGAAAATGTACTGAGCATACGACGAGCTCATATCTCGTTCCTATTGGCGACAACATTCCTTTGTCTCCACACAGGACAGCCACACCTAGCATTAGTTCACCGGCTCTCACAAATTTTGACACAACTCAGTCTCCTTCACCCTCACCTTCTGCATTAATTGTTTATCCTGTTGTCCCTTTGATGAATCAATCATTACAACAACAGCCTTCTGGTCATCAAATGGTTACAAGGTCTAAAGCTGGTATTACCAAACCGAACCCAAGATATGTGTTACTAATACTCACTCACAAAGTAACATATCACGAACCAAAAACAGTTTCAAAAGCTCTTCAAGATTCCGGTTGGATAGCAGCTATGACTGAGGAAATTGAAAATTGTACTAAGACACAAACATGGTCTTTGGTTCCCTTCAACTCGGATATGCATGTGCTTGGAAGCAAATTGGTGTTCCGTACAAAGCTTAATGCTGACGGAACGCTTGATAAGCTGAGAGCTCGTCTAGTAGCTCAAGGATTTAATCAAGAAGAAGATATTGATTACCTTGAAACGTATAGCCCTGTGGTTAGAACTACAACGATTTGTATTGTTCTCTATGTGGCTACGATAATGAATTGGAAGATAAGACAAATGGATGTCAAGAATGCTTTTTTACATGGTGATCTCACATAAACGGTATACATGAAACAACTAGCTGGCTTCGTAGACAAAGCTCATCCTGATCATGTCTATCTCCTCCATAAAGCTATCTACGGATTGAAGCAGGCCCCAAGAGCTTGGTTTGACAAGTTCAGCAATTTTCTGTTAGAGTTTGGGTTCGTTTGCAGCATCAAAGATCCCTCTCTCTCTTCATCTATACTCACAACAAAGACATCATTATGTAGCTTTTGTATGTAGATGACATGGCAGTAACCGGGAACAACTTCGAGGCTCTAACCACGCTTCTCATTGAGCTGAACAAATAATTCAAAATGAAGGACCTTGGGAAGCTTCATTATTTTCTCGGAATACAAGCTCACTTTCATGAAAATGGTTTGAATCTGTCTCAGCAAAAGTATGTCGAGGATCTACTCACGGTTGCAGCCATGACTGAGTGCTCTCCAAGTCTGATGCCTCTGCCAATTCAATTAAACAAGGTACCGGCTCATGACATTTCTTTTGAGAATCCAAGTTATTTCCGAAGCTTAGCTGGAAAATTACAATACCTTACACTCAAAAGCACGGATCTTCAGTTTGCGGTTAATTATGTTTGCCAAAAGATGCATGATCCATCCGTTTCAGATTTCTCCAGCCTCAAACGGATCCTAAGGTATCTCAAAAGAACTATCACAATGGGGATTTCATTTCAGCGTAACACCAATTGCACTCTAAGAGAGTATAGTGATAGTAATTGAGCTGGATGTCCTATCACTAGAAGATCCACAAGCGGGTTATGCACTTTCTTAGGATAGAACATCATCTCGTGGTCATCAAAGAAACAACAATCGGTCTCCAACAGCTCAACAGAAGCAGAATATCGAGCTTTGTCTGATACAACCTCTGAAATCACATGGATTAGCTCAGTTTTGCGAGACCTTGGATTACCACTATCTATTACACCTGAACTTTCTGGAGATAATCTGTCATCAGTGTTCCTAACGGCTAATTCGGCCTTCCACAAACGAACAAAACACTTTGAGACAGATTATCACTATGTCAGGGAAGGAGTTGCACTTGGTTCTATGGTGGTAAAACACATTCTTGCACACCTACAGTTGGCTGACATATTCACTAAGTCCTTGCCGTTTGATGCGTTTTCTCGTCTACGGTTCAAACTTGGAGTGGAAACTGCCCCCACGCCAAGTTTGAGGGGGAGTATTAACACAAACAGAGTCATTCCAGTGATTGAAGCAGCAGCTTCTACGAACATGTCCAAAGCTAAGATTAAAGTGGGCTGTTGTGGTGGAAGCCCGAACAAAATAAAACATTGGAGCCCAAACAACAGCAACGGTCACCTCTGCTAAAAGAAGACAAAAACAAGGGAAAGCATAGGGGATACAAATGCAGCATCGTACAAGTCAGAATAGTACAGAGAATGATCAAATCCCAATTCAAAATCAATTTGGCGCTCTTGCATCCTTATCCTCAGATTAGGGTTTCTCTATGTTTTTCCTTAAGAGTGAAAGAAATTCAGAAAGTTCTAAGCTTTTCATCTTCTTATCTTCACTAAATAGCAACAGAAAACCGAAAACGCCGTCCAAACATGCAATGAGACCACCGACGGCCTTGGGGAGAAAAACAAAGCTGGAGACCTATTGGTAGGAGAAGCCCTCTCCAACCAAATACACCGAACAATGCTGCTAACTCCTAAGGTTTCTCCTCTCCCCACTGAGAACGAAGGAGCTCAACTTCTAGCCCGCCACTGCAGAGAATCACCGAAACCACCTGAAAGAGGAGCCTTGAAGCTTCTGCAACGCCCTTGAGAAGAAACACCGCACGAGAGCCCTGACGAACAACCAGTGAAGCCTTTGACGAGAGACAAACGCGCAGAGACCGCGAGAGCGACAGAGACCCGATCTGCTACATGATAACGATGAAAAAAAAAAAGAGATATGTTTTTCCTCTCATGAATACTGGTGTTACCGTTAACGAGAGAAAATTTTCAGCGTTCACATAGAGATCAGTTGATGCTTATCCTTGGCATAATTTTGAGATTGGTACACTAATATTATGATAAATAAATATTATTTCATATTGATTTATATACGTGTTGTGTATCCTTGTCTTTGTTATTTTCACCAGTCACATGATTCAAGTCGTTCGGATTGCTGCCATGAGATTTTTTTTTTTGGATGGCTAAACATTCATTCTTTTATGGGAGTGTTTATTTGTTGAATTTTATTGATGCGGAAATGAGCAAGGAGTACTCTCTAAGATGGTGGAAGGGATAGATCCTTAACTTCAAAGAACTCGTGTTGCACAAACCTAGGGCTTAGAATCCCTTAGACCCAATACACTCTTAAAACGCTTCTGTGAAACAAGGGGGTGGATGTCTTAGAAGGTAGAAATCGTGTAGCACAAACCTTGGGTATATTAAACCCGAGACCCAATACTATCTTAAAACGAATCTGCAATCCTTAGCAGGTAGAATGGCGACACAAGTGTGATGGAAACACTTGATACTGCCGGTTTGATTTGATCCCTTGGGTAGACACACCAAGACAAATCGAAAAGTTCACAACGAACTCAAGGAGAATCANAACAACGAACTCAAGGAGAATCACTCTCACAAAGAAGAAATTTATTTGATTAAAAAGTTGGTTATCTTCTCCAATGGAGATTACATAGTTTATAAAGGGAAAAGAAACTTGCAGAATAAGCTAGACAATAAATTGTCCTGGAAATAGAATAAAGACTAAGATAAATGAACTGGAATAAAGAGAGTTGAA